>JAOQIF010001352.1:0-19771 GCA_026260285.1 Colletotrichum sansevieriae
TTAGGAATAATTTCACTAAGGCTATTATATCGCTTCTAGGGAGCTAAAGTTAGTTTATAAGCATTATTATTAATTATTCACCTATCTATTTATTAAGAATACTAGTATAAGTGCTATATAGTAGCATCTCAACTTAAAAGCATATCTTAGAGTTCAATAGCACGGGCAGGGCTAAGCGCCTATAAGTTAGCTTAGTATTATAGTAATTATTTATAGTAATCTATAAATAGGAATCTGGAATTATCCCTACCTCCTAATAATAAGCACTAGTTTATTTTATAATTAGGATAAATCTTTTACTTAACTCGGTTTCAAATCTAGTATTTAAATACTTTTATTTATTACTAAGTCCTCTTATCACACGCCTTTTAGTGATATAGTCAGCTATCACGTGGTATTCCACATGACTACGGTTAGGCTTAACGCCTATCCTTTAAGTAGGAGACTTCTAGTAGATAAGCTTAGAAGGCTCGGCTATTATAGAATATATTACGATATACCTATAATTACCTATTATACTATTTATTATTATTCACGCTTATATTACTCTTTTCCTTATTTTACTTATAATCTTAGCAACCCCTATTATAGCCCTAGGCTAGTAGGAAGACTATAATATCTAGTAGTATAACTTATTCTTTTTTTTCCTTATTTAAAACCTCCCTTATACTATAAAGACTTATAACGAGGTAGAGGACTCGGACTTAACCTCAAAACCCCTTCCTAAAAGTATTTATATATTAAAAAGAAGGAAGTTAAAGAAGTTAAAGAGATAGAGGTCTTAACTATTAACTTATATAGCTAACTATTCGAGTTTAATATTATATTAGCATAGTAATCCCTCTCTTATAGAGGAATATTATAATATAAGAGATATAGCTAGAATTAGATATTATAATAAGGCTTATAAGCTCTATAGTTTCTAATAGGCTTATAAGGACTATAATTTTACCCTTAGCCTTAGCAAACGATTTCGCAACTAGATAGCAAACCTCGCTTCTCTCAAATAGGATAATAACTATATACCCTATATAAATATTATTAATATAGGCTAGAAGGCAAAAGCTAATCTATGCTATTACTAGATACTCAAGCCTAATAACTATATAACTATATTAATTAGTATTATTAATATAATCGTAGCTATAAGGGATACTCTAGTAATAGTAGTACTTTTTATACCCCTATTTAGAGAAGAAAGCCTTTATAGAGCTAGCGAGAGAATTACCCTTCTGCCCCCTAGAGATAAAAGAGTTATAACTCCTATCTAGTCTAGCTAGTTAGATATTAAACCCCTAGGACCTCTTATTAAGGTAAGAGCTATAGTAAATAATATTCATAATAGGAGTAGAAAAAACCCCGAACTACGAGTTATAGCGCTAGAAGATATTATTATAGGACTAATAGAGCAAAAAATCTATAGAATACTATAAATTCTTTATAATACTACTATAGGTCTACTAAAGTAGGATATATTAGTAGGGAGGACCTAGCTACTATAGTAGAATTTAGCGCTACTACTAATATTTTTACTATTATCCTAGGAGCCCTACCCGGAGCTACTAGCCTAGGGTCTCGAGGCTTTACTCCTTTGAGTATTTAGCTAGCTCGAGGCTAATACTAGGGTGCTATAGCCTGCGGGAACTTAATAAGAAGGTAGATTTACCTAATAGTATAGTATTTTTTAGCTAGATATTAATAAGAAGTATAATATAAAGCCTATCTTTTATAACTAGGATATTCTATATTATAAGGAGATAGATCTATAGATCTCTAGCTTAGATATTAAAACTACTAGCCTAGCTATAGCTTTAGAGATTATATAGAATTAGAGCTCTCTACTACGAGGGAAAGTACTTAGCTAGTAGGAATACTAACTCAGGCTAATTAAATAATAGAACTACCTCTACGCGGGATATTATACCCTATATAATACTATTAGGAGACGTTTTATGCTAACCTAATAGGAGTCTATCTAATAGATTGCTATATATAGGTTTACTATAGAAGACCTTAAGGGAGATAGAGATATTTATAACTTTATCTAAAACTATTTTAAATATAGCAAAGCGTAGATAAGACTAATATTTATAGTTAGCTAGCTATTAACGATCTTCTATAATATAATTAACCTAGAGCTTTAGTAATTCCTAGATAAACTAACTACTAGTAATACTCTCGAGGATTACCTTAATATAGCTAAGAAAAAACGCAAGGCAGTTTAGTGCAGACTCTAGGTGCTAATTAGTATTAACTATATATTA
This sequence comes from Colletotrichum sansevieriae, assembly GCA_026260285.1. Lineage (NCBI taxonomy): Eukaryota > Fungi > Ascomycota > Sordariomycetes > Glomerellales > Glomerellaceae > Colletotrichum > Colletotrichum sansevieriae. The sequence continues at coordinate 2,265 of JAOQIF010001352.1, forward strand.
GAAGAATCTAACGACGCAATATAGACTAATAATAAGGGATGATAGACTAACTGAGACTTCTAATAGGATAATTATAATAATCTGCAACCCTAATAATATTATTAACCTTAGTAACGCTTCTAGCGCTCTAATAACTATTAAAACTAGAAAGATCGCTACCTATAGAACTAGCTATAGAGAAACCTAGGTTTTCAATATTATATAAAATATAATAGACTAGGATAGACTAACTCAGATGCTTATTATATATAGGAGGATTATAACGATAACTATAATATCGATAACCTCGTTAATAGCAGCTATATCCTGCTAGATATATAGGAAGTCCCCCACGATTTAGCTACCCTATCGGAGCAACCGCATAAAGAGGAAATAGCGGGCTAGACGACGGATATTGCAGTTATAGTGAGAAGCCTGCTAGCGATCTCCCTAACTACTTTAGTTATAAACTCTGCTATATATTATATTAATAATATAGTAAATTTCGTAGGTCTCGTTATAATTCCCCTAGCGAATAACACATAGGTATTACTTAAGAAAAACCAAATTATTAACGCCTAGGTAAAACTAGTAAAACGAATAATACTAGCTAAATAGATATATCTCCGCCTTAATATAAAAGGTAACGATATAGCTAGCCTAGAGGAAGTCTATATTAATATAAGCGCCTTAATAACTCTAGTCGATAGGAATTAGGTACTATGCTTTATATAGAATCCTATGTTTTAAACGATAGAACTACGGAGGATAAATATAGTAAACTCAACCTTTTAGGTAATAGAGCAGGTTATATTCGACTTCTATATTCTAGGCACTATTAGCAACGTGGAGATTAATAGCTATATTATTATTATAGCTAGAGTCATAAATACCCTCGGAGCGAATCTTCTATTAGGAATACTATTCTATAAAGATTATAAGCTAGTTATAGACTTTACTAAGGGTATAGTTAAGTTCTACTTAGTATATAGAATGCAGTATCTAGTTTAGTTTAGGAGATAGCATTTAGTAACTAGACGAGTTAATAATGCCTATACCGTAGTTATTCCCCTGCAGAGCGATATATTTATTATTACTAGCTTTATTAACTTCCCTAAGTTAAGCTAGCAAGGCTCTAATACTTAGTAGTTTTAATCTAGTTATATAGGTATAGTTAATATAATAGTTATAGCAAATAACCCTAAGCTCATCCTTATGCAAAATATAATAGATAGGCTAATAATAATCCTAAGAGGATAGCAGCTAGGCTATATTATTCTAATAGAAGCAGAGGAGACTACTAACCTCATTAACTATATAGATATTATCACCCTTATAGGAGGAGAATCAAACTCGCGCTAGTTCTCGCAATCTGAATTTAATAAGGCTATAAGTAATATAGCAGCTAGTATATAGTTTATAACCCCGCCTGCTAAATCTAGCTTAGGACTGCCTCGTTAGGTAGATAATATTCTATCTTATGGAATATCTAAGCTAAAAGATATCCTAGTTATATATAGTAAGGATAGAGTTAAGATCTATAATTAGGATGCAGTTTTCGCTAGTAGACTTAAGGAAATCCTTAATAACCGAGACGTCTACTATAACAAGGGGATCGTACCTATACTAGACGACTAATATATATATATTAAGCTTGTTAAAAGGTATTAAAACCAGATAGCTATAGTAAAGCCTTACCCCCTTAGCGCTAAAGACCTCGAAGTCATTAAGAATATCTATACTAAGATATATACTAATAGCAAGATAGTATAGGGTAATAAGCTAATCCTAGTCGTCTATCCGCTCTTTATTATATAGCAAGTAGTTAATAGTATAAAAGAAGGCAGGGTTATTATTAACCTTCGCCCTCTTAACCGAATCACTATCCTAGATATATACCTGCTTCCCGACTAAGATAATATAATAGATACCCTCAGAGGGAAAAAACGTATAACGATATTTAATACTACTAGGTTCTTCTACTAACTACTAATCTACTTGAGATATTGTAATAAGATAGTAGTAATAAGTCCCTATAGTATCGAGGTTTCTAACGTTATCCTCATAGGATTTAAGAACTCGCTAGCCTACGCCTAGCGTTTTATAGATCGCCTCCTATATAACTACTAGTACTTTGCTCGAGTATATATCAATAATATTATTATTTTTAGCGATAATAATAAGGACTATCTCTAGCACGTCGATATTATTCTCAAGCTCTTTGAGAATAACTGCCTTTATATTAGACCTGAGAAGTCCTTTGTAGGGTTTCCTGAAGTAAGACTCCTTAGCTATATTATAAATACTAATAGTATTAAATAAATAGAGGATAGGATTATAGCTTTTAAGAACCTCTACTTCTTAAAAACTCTCTATAATATCGAGAGATACCTCGGAATAGCTAGATAGCTATAATACGATATGCCCTAGTATAATATTATTATATTACTACTATAGAATAGAAAGACCCGTCTTATTGCAAAACTCCATAATAAAAATATACTTCCTAATAATCTATTAACAGTAATTCGAATAAAGAGGGTCTAAAAGGTATTATTCGAGCTAATACTAAGCAAGCAAGAGGTATAGAACGCCCTCTAGGAGAATCTCTATAACTAGGTAATAAGATACTACTATAACCTAAATAAGCCTATATTTTTTAAGGTTAATGCTTATAAAGGTAGCTTTAAGCTTATAATATTCTAACTAGGTATCCCATAGAATAGCACTAATATACCTAGTAAAGATATCGCATAAATCTATATCTAACTAGTGCTTTTTCTATCTAAGGTTATATTACCCTTAGAAAAGCGATACTTCGCTATAGAGGCGGAGGTAGTAGTAGTAGTATAAGCTATGAAGAAGCTTCGCAAGCTCGTATAATCGAATAAGCACCCTATATAAATTCTTATAGATCACGTAGCTATAAAGGGAATTCTTATATATACCTCGCTATAGACCATAGACCTCAATAAGGCTAACCTATAGCTCGCGAGCGTAGCGAAGTACTTATCGTAATTCAACCTCAATATTACTTATATACTAGGGAAGCTTAATATTATCCCTGATGCCCTCTTGCATCTACTATTACTCATAGCCTCAGGATAAGCTAATAGGTTTGAGGATAGCAACGTTCTCGCAGAAATAACCTATAGCAACGTTAATAATAACGCAGGATTTATAAGTATAGTAAACTAGTTAGCTGAGAAGTCCTACGCCTATGGAGCAATAGGGGAGATAACTATAAGTATTTCAGAGGACTTTATCGCTAAGATTATAGATAATTATATTAACGATATGAGGTATAGCAAAATTCTTAAATAACTCCGATCCTAGCAGAAAGAACTAGGTAAGTAGTAGTTACTATTTAATACTATTACTAAGGAAAATAGTACCAGAGCTGCTAGGAGAGCCCTAAAACGCTATCGAACGACTCCTTAGAGTCTATTACTAGAAGGGCTTATCCTTTATATAGCTACTAATAGCACCTAGAGACTCTATATCCTATATAAGTTAGTACCTGCAATTCTACGCCTTAGTTATAATAAAAAATACTACTTTAGCGCAGACTATATAATCATAGAAATATTAACTTTTTAGTTTTATAATAAGAAGTTACTTATATAACGATATATCGCTTACTATAACTAGTATAAAGAGAACTAAATCGACCGCTAAAAGCTATTAGGATAGCTATAACCTATCCCTATTATAGATATCCCTTATAATACTATTACTATAGACTTCGTTACTAATATGCCTAAGGTGCTATCCTATAGAAGTCCCTATGCCCTGCTAGGTTTCCCGGAGTTAGATATATTAGTAATAGTAATATATAAATTCTCAAAAAAGATAATCCTTCTCATAGGATATTCAACTTATAGAGCAAAAGAATAAGTAATAGTCCTACTCTGCGTATTTTTCCTCTTAGACTAGGGAATTCTATATTATATTATTAGTAACTAGGATCTTAAGTTTATCTCTATAGTATAGTATATAATATTTAATGCTTTTAATATTAAGCTCCTCCTCTTAATAGCATACTACCCCTAGACGGATAGGCAGAGCGAAAGAATAAACCAGACTGCTGAGATTATAATATAGTTCTATACGTCTAAATCCCCTAATATCCCGTGGACTGACGTACTACTTACCCTATAGTATAATTTTAATAACTCCCTATCTATTATAATTAGATAATTGCTAAATAAGGTTATGCTCGGATTTAAGCTATAAAGTATCCTTAATATAGTTATATGAACGAGCGCTCCGACTAAGAGCCTTACTATCCTCCGGGAGATATATTAGAAGGAGGTATTACTACTTATTAATATAGCGAACGCTTTATATAAGGAGAGATATAATAACTACTATACTAATATAACTTTTAATAAAGGGGATAAAGTCTAGATATAACTTAGAAAAGGATTCTACTTACTAGGATAATATAATAGCAAATAGACCTCTAGATAGATAGGACCCTTCTAAATTAAGCATATTATTAATCCTCTCGCTTATAAGGTAGATATTCCTAAGCACTAGCGGGTTTACCTAATCCTCTCTATAGCCTAGCTATATAAGCTAGCCTAAGGAGAAGACCTATTTAACTACGAGACTCTGCTACTAAAGCTTATTAAGGTTAATAGTAGTAAGGAGTAGGAACTTAACTATATTATTAAATAAAGAGTCTTATAGAGGAGTTATAAACCTATTATTAAATACCTTATCTAGTAGAAAGGCTTTATAGCAAAAGACGATACCTAGGAATAAAGAGACTCCCTATTGCTTAATATAAACGATCTTATTAATAAGTATAACGCTAAATTCCCCCTCGACTAGGATACTAAAAGAGCTATAAGAAGGCGTATACCTTATATATAATTAAATAGTTTTCCTATCCTTTTAATAGGATAAATATATATATCCTGAATTAATATTAGGATTGCAAAATTTCCCTTTATTATTGCTATTTTTTATAATTAAATACTCTTCCCTCGATCTCTCTATCTTATATTAAAATAAATAGGAAGGAGCGGAGGGTGCTAACTTTTATATACTTTCCTTACTAACCCTTATTATAAAAAAAGTTTTTTCTCTCCTTTTATACCTTCCTTTTTATTTACTATACCTACCTACGTTTATTTAGGTATACTTATACTTTTTATTTATTTACTTCTCTCCTATATACTAATTATTACCTAATAAACCTCCTATAATAAGTAATAATATTATCCTAACCCGCTAAATATAGCCTCCTAAACGCTAGCCTAACTAATACTACTATAATAATAGCTTCTAAAAGCAAGGAAGTTACTAATAACTACGAGGTCCTATCCTCTCACCTATCTAACGATAGTAGCAGCTAAGACGAGGGTGCTAACCCCTAGAACGATAAGATACTTAACCCCGTCTCCCTGCGCTAAGGTAGTAATAACTAAGGTAGTAATAACTAAGTTAGTAACTATAGTATTAACCTTAATACTCTAGTTAAGACTTATAAGTCTACTACTAAGAAGAAGAAGTCCCGCAAGGACTATAAGAAGGGTAAATAGGTAGCTAAGAAGAACTTCTTCGCTACGGATGCTAAGACCTAACGCGAGGAGGTTATTAATAATAATACTAATAACGTTTAGAATAATAATACCTAGGCTACCGAGCTAGTCCATATTATTACTAGTACTACTACTAATATCGAGGAGCCTACCCTAGTTAAAACTATAGCTACTACCCCTCGTAAGACTCCTAAGAAGGGCTGCCCTAGCCTTATAGCCTAGCGCTAGCAGATCGATAAGGCGAAGACTTATATTAATAACGCCTTTCTATACTACCCTAATATAATCCTTATCAAGGAGATTGAGAAAATCCTTAATAATATCGAGCCTTCTGAGAATATATCTTCTAACCTCTATATTAGATATATCCAGGATACCCTTAAGTAAGCATATAATATATATATTAATAACAACGCCTATAGCAAGCTTCTCCCTAGTTATACCTAGGTCCTCGCTATATACTTTTATAACGCTTATAGTTATACTAATAGAATTATTACTAGTAACCTTATTATAATAAACTATATCGACCTCCTTTCTATCGCCCCGCTCATTAATATTAGTAATATTACTACTATAGACCTATTAGCCTATAAGGATGCTAAAAACGCAAAGGACCTCGCTAATAAGGCTAAGGGTAATATTAATATTATTATTAATAGCATCTAATAAGAAATCCTTCCTCGCCTCGATACTATAGAGACTAATATAGCTAATATAGATACTATTAATATTAATACTATTAGCAAGCGTCTCGCTAGACTTAAGAATAATAGCGCGTCTAAGTAGGCAGTTACTAATAAGATTCGCATAGCTATTAACATAGTTAAAACTAAGGAGATTATAGGTCTTTGCACTAAGATTACAAACCTCTATACTATAATTAAGGGTCTCTAGCATACTAGCGATAAGCGACCCGCGTGTCACAGTCTTCCTACTAGCCTGGGGCTACAGTAGGGGTCGCTAAGACTGCGAGTGAAACAAGGAAAAGAGCAATACGAGCGTGAATAATAACAAATAGTGCAATAAGCAATTATAGGTATATCGTGATATATTCTATAATAGCCGAGCCTTCTAAGCTTATCTACTAGAAGTCTCCTACTTAAAGAATAGGTATTAAGCCTAACTATAGTTACGTGGAATACTATGTAATAGCTAACTATATTACTAAAAGGCGTGTAATATATACCCCCTTTTTAAAAAGCAATTATCCCGATTACTATTACTATCGATCTAGGATATATATGCTTAATATTCCCTTTTCTCCCTCTTTATATCCTAATTACTAGAAATTACTATAGCGTTATTAATTAGTTATTATGCTAGTAGAGGAGTATATCGAACTTAGATATCTGCTAGCGCTTAGCGGCGCTATTATTACTAGCGTTACTTAGTGCAAGTTGCTTATCGCTAGTATGCTAGAGACCCTTAATTATAGTATAGAGGTTTGCAATCTCGGCGCGAAGGCCTGCGATCTCCTTAGTCTTAATTGCGTTAATAGCTATATAAATCTTATTAGTAACCATCTGCTTAGATATGCTATCGTTCTTAAGTTTAGCGAGATGCTCGCTAATAGCGTTAATATTAATAATATCTATATTAGCTATATTAGTCTCTATAGTATCGAGGCGAGGAAGGATTTCCTATTAGATGCTATTAATAATAGTATTAATATTACCTTTAGCCTTATTAGCGAGGTCTTTTGCGTTTTTAGCGTCCTTATAGGCTAACGGGTCCATAGTAGTAATATTACTAATATTAACGAGCAGGGCAATAGAAAGGAGGTCTATATAGTTTATTATAATAAGGTTACTAGTAATAATTCTATTAGTATAATTATAAGTATTATAAAAATATATAGTAAGGACCTAGGCGTAGCTAGGGAGAAGCTTGCTATAAACGTTATTATTAATATATATATTATATACTTACTTAAGGGTATCCTAGATATATCTAACGTAGAAGTTAGAAGATATATTCTCAAAAGGCTTAATACTATCGAGGATTTTCTCAATCTCCTTGATAAGGATAGTATCAGGGTAGTATAAAAAGGCGTTATTAATACGAGCCTTTGCCTTATCGATCTACTAGCGCTAGGCTATAGGGCTAGGGTAGCCCTTCTTAGGAGTCTAGCGAGGGGTAGTAGCTGCAGTTTTAGCTAGGGTGGTCTCCTTAATGTTAGTAGTAGTACTAGTGATAACGCGGGCTAGCTTAGTAGCCTAGGTATTGTTATTCTGAATATTATTAGCGTTATTATTAATAACCTCCTTATATTAGATCTTAGTATCCGTAGCGAAGAAGTTTTTTTTAGCTGCCTATTTACCCTTCTTGCGGTCCTTATAGGACTTCTTCTTCTTAGCAGCAGACTTATAAGTCTTAACTAGAGTGCTAAGGTTAATACTATAGTTACTAACTTAGTTATCGCTATCTTAGTTATTACTACCTTAGCGCGGGGAGATGGGGTTAAGCACCTCGTTATTCTAGGAGTTAGTACCCTTATCTTAGCTACTACTATTATCAGATAGGTAAGAGGATAGGACCTCGTAGTTATTAGCAACTTCCTTGCCTTTAGAAGCTATTATTATAGTAGTATTAGTTAAGCTAGTGGTTAGTAGGCTATATTTAGCAGGTTAGGATAATATTATTACTTATTATAAGAGGTCTATTAGGTAATAATTAGCATATAGGAGAGAAATAAATAAATAAAAGTATAGGCATGCCTAAATAAAAGTAGGTAGGTATAGTAAATAGAAGGAAGGTATAGAAAGAGAAGAAAAAAAAAATTTTTATAATAGGGGTTAGTAAGGAAAGCATATAAAAGTTAGCACCCTCTGCTCCTTCCTATTTATTTTAATATAAGATAGAGAGATCGAGGGAAGAGTAGTTAATAGTAAAAAATAGTAATAATAAAGGGAAAATTTACGATCCTAATATTAATTTAGGGTATATATATTTATCCTATTAAAAGGATGGAAAAACGTATTTAGTTATGCATAAGGTGCGCGCCTTCTTGCAGCTCTTTTAGTATCCTAGTCGAGGGGGAATTTAGCATTATACTTATTAATGAGATCGTTTGTATTAAGTAATAGGGAGTCTCTTTATTCCTAGGTATCGTCTTTTGCTATAAAGCCTTTCTATCGGACGAGGTATTCAATAGTAGGTTCATAACCCCTCTATAAGACTCTTTATTTAACGATATAATTAAGTTCCTACTCCTCACTACTATTAACCTCAATAGGCTTTAGTAGCGGAGTCTCGTAGTTAAATAGGTCTTCTCCCTAGGCTAGCTTATATAGCTAGGCTATAGAGAGGATTAGGTAAACCCGCTAGTGCTTAGGAATATCTACCTCATAGGCGAGAGGACTAATAACACGCTTAATTCAGAAGGGTCCTATTATAAAGGTATCGAGGGGCTAAGAGCCACGGTTAGGTCAAACTAATAGCAGAAGTACCTAAAAGATAGGGTCTATATTATTATACTACTTTTACTTGCTTCCTCTAAGATCCCTTATTTCTAGCCTTTAGCGAGTATTTACTAAGTCTTTGCTATAAGGGTTCTATGCCCTAGACCTATAGGCCTATCTATCCCTTTAGCTTATAGTAGCTAAAGTATCTCTAGCTTCTCTAGTCTAGGTATCTAGTCCCTTATAATTATCCTCCTTCTAATTATAGTAATCCCTACTATAAGATCGGGTGTTATAGGTCAGCCCTCTGTTATTATTCTTCTTAGCTATCTAGGGTAGGCCCCGGTCCTTTACTTATCGCTACTATTATCTAGCGCGGTATCTATTCGCTAAATATTCGCTAAAAGATAGTAGAGCCCTTGGAGTTATAGATATAATAGCTAGGCCTATAGTCCTGTTCCTTATAGTTCCTCTCTTTTTAAGCCCTTTTATGCTCTCTATCCGAGCTATTCTAAAGGGATCCTATTATTTCCTTTTAAATAAGGGTAGTTATCCTTATAATAACCTCGTTTTTATTCTCCCGTTATTCGCCCTTTATTTAGCGAGTACTTTCTTATGCTATACCCTTATAAAGACTTCGTTTTTTTATCCTATTATTTTCCTTTTAAAAGAGGGTAGTTATCCTAATAGTAGCTTTATTTTAGTTCTCCCGTTATTCGCTCTTTATCTAGCGAGCACCTTCTTATACTATGCCCTTATAATAGCTTCGTTTTTTATCCTATTATTTCCTTTTAAAAGAGGGCGGTTATTCTAATAGTAGCTTCGTTTTAGTTCTCCCGTTATTCGCTCTTTATCTAGCGAGCACCTTCTTATACTATGCCCTTATAATAACTTCGTTTTTTATCCTATTATCCCCCTTCTAAATAGGCGCGTTATAAAGCTATTAAGTAGGTCGGATAGTAACTATCGTTACTGATTTACTATATCTATCTCCCGGTAGGTAGCATTTATTATAATAAGTAACTACTATTCTTTGCTATCCGAAGTCGCGTCTACCTTTGTAATAGTTTAGTAAGGTCTCTTTAGCTATCTATAAAGTAATAGCTTTTTCCCGCCCTAGGGTTAGTTCTTTTCCTTCCTTATTATACTATATTATTTAATAACTACTTTTATATTATCTAAGCCTTTTATCGAGACTTCGTAGAACCTCCCTATCTTTTAATACTTCCTTAAATATTATAAGTACTAAGAGCCTTATTAGCCGACTCCTCGCTAAGTATAGCCCTACTAAGGCTGAACTTAGCAATAGTAACTATTAGCATAATCAGGCGGGTAGTAGCGAACCCTGCGTTAGTTACGCCCTATAGCTCCCTAAGAATGCCTAGGTTATCTATACCTATTGCTACGATAGTGATTATATATACGAGTTATACTAGGTTCGCGGTATTAAGTGCTATAGGGTGAGTTTAGCAACTATTCGGTAGAGGTATAAGCTAACTTTTCCTATTTCTAGATTCCTACTTATCTTATTAGTACTACTTATTTCTATTAAAACTAGGTTAAGTATTATATCTACGCGATTACTACTAGCTAGTATTAATAGCGCGAGATCTTCTATATCTTTATAGCTATAGAGCAGGGGTAGGAGCTTCTCTAACGCCTCTATAACTAGTTAGTAAACCCTATTAGTCTTAAGCCTAGTTCTAAGAACTATAAGAACTAGCTCTTTGCTATAGGTATTGAGGAGAGTATAGTTTCGTATACCTAGGCATATCTATAGGTTTCACTCGAGGTAGGTTTTACCTTATAGTTAGTCTCGCCCTTTTGCTAGTCTAATATATATTTATAGGCAGCTCGCTAAGCTAAGGATAAGGTTCTAGTTAAGGAGATTATAATATAGCTCGATAATGCTCTCCCTACTTACTTATATAATAAGACCTATATCTTTAAGTAGGCTACTTTTCTTAATAAGCTTGCTAATATCCTAATAATATAGCTTTTAAAAAGCAATACCTATATATCTATACTTCCTTCGTAGGAGCTTTCAAAGGTCTAAGGTTCCTATATGCTTTATAATACTTATTACTAAGCTCTTATTACTATCTTTAAAGTTATTAGTAGTAGTCCTACACCTCAACTAAATTCTTAGAAGAAGGTTAGTAATACCTTAGTAATAGCTTAGTAATACTAGGTTTATAATAGCGAGGAGGATAAGTCCTCTGCTGCAGAGGATAGCAACTCTAATAAAGCTATAGAGAGTAATAGTTAGAGTAGTAATAGTAATACTACTAGCGAGAGCTCTAAGGAGGAGAGCGAGGATAATAATAATAATAATAAGGGTAATAATAACGATAAGGAGTAGTAGTGCTAGCGGAACTTTAGCGAGAGTATAGTAGACTTCTATAGTAATATAAGGTTAGATACCTATAGGGTTTATATTATTCTTTATAGGGGGGGGGTCTTCTCTTTAGCGTTTTAGCTATCTTATAGTTAATTAACTTTTCTTATTAATCTATACTACTCGTTATCCCACTTGCAATATAACTTGCGCTACTATTTCTTAAATCTAGCTAGGATTTGCAAAGCGTTCGCTAAGTATTCTTCAGGCTCCTAGGTATTATACTCTACTAGCTAGCCTTTCTACTTAACTAAATATAGGGGGCCTATTAGCACTTCCCTCTATAATATAATATCCTTAACTTCCTATTCCTCAGGGTCTTCTTTAAGGTCTAGGAGCTACCCCTTAGCGAGCTTTTAGCTATATTATAGCTTAAGTAGAGCAATAGAGAAGATATTATACGCTCTGCTATACTTCTCTAGGAGTTATACTCTATAGGCATTAGGGCTTATAACTTTTATAACTAGTATAGGAATAAATCTTAGGGCGAGCTTTCGCTAACTCTTTGCGAAACGGAAGTTCTTTATTAAAAATCCTATGATATCTCTAATATAATATAATTACGCTTTTCTTCTAGTATTTATATTCTTAGCTTATACCTTAGTTATATATCGCTAGGTCTTAGCTATTCTTTAGCAAACCTCTATCAGCTTCTTAAGCCTTTTATTAACCCCTTAAGTCCTGATCTCCACGTTTAGCAAGTAGTAGTTAACTATTCGAGGGTAGTATCCTATAAGGGCCTCAAATAGGGATATGCTAATAGTAGCATATTTGCTATTATTATATAAAAATTCGGCTTTAACTAGTTATATTGCCTATTAGTCGCGCGAGCCTTCGCTAAACTTTATAAGATATATAGTTAGGGTCTAGTGCGTTCTTTTAGTCTAACTATCTATCTATAGATACTATGCAGTAGAGATACGCCCTTCTATATCTCAGGCCTTAGTCTAGTCTCGCTAGAACTAGCTAGTAATTAGTTTATCTTAGTTACTAATAATAACCTCTAGCATATTATATTAATACTCGATCTCTTGATATAGGATCCTCGCTAAACCTATAGCATCTAGTTGCTTAGTTATTACTAAGAACTATGCTACTTTAGTTATCTAATATATAATTACTAGGATCGTATTATAGGTAATTCCGTTATCTTAGCGACTTTCTAGCAAGCTGGTTAAGAAGTCTAAGGAAATCTATTAGAATAGGTATGCTAGTAGTTCTAGTATTTATAGTAGCCTATATAGCTTATGCCGTAGTATGCGCACCCCTTAGCAGCGCGGGCACTTAGCAATATATCGCTATATATCCTCTATTAAATGCAGCTAATAAAACTTTTATAAGATTAGCTTAGCTATCTTATTTACTCCTATATACCTTAATCTAGGCATATTATAATAGTTTTTTAGGATTTTATAGCAGAGGGATCCCTCTTCTAGGATAATAAGTCTTCTTCTGAACCAAAGGATATTATTCTTATTAACTTAGTATCCTTAGTATTCCCTAGCATCCTAGCGAACCTTAGCTGCAATATCTCTATAGAAGGGGTCTTTAGCCTATAGTCCTCTAACTATCTATTTGAGATCTACGCCTAGTTATAATATATAAGCTATTTCATCCTAAATAAGCTCCCTTATTATAGTACGTGGGATATACTATTCTAGTATAATAACCCTAGCTCCCCCTAAGTCCTCTAGCCTATTGCTATTCTCTCGTGGAGCAGTTAGTATAGCACCTATGTATGCTTTCGTGCAGGTAATAGCGCTAATATATATACTTATATGCAGTAGCTTATTAATACCTATCGTGGGGTAGTGCTAACTTGAGGGTAAGGATCCCTTAACTTTAGAGCTAGCCCTCTAGCAAGGTTCTTATATGCTTCGCTAGACGGCTCAGGTATAAGTTCTTATAACTACTATAGTTCCTTTAAGCTTAGCAATATGCTAGCGAATATTCGCTAAAAGCTAGCTAATAAGCCTAAGTTTCTTTCTAAGGGTAGGAAGTATATTATCTACCTTAGTATCTTCTACTATATAGTCAGGGCGTTATAATAGTCTATCTGCTGGATTAATAACCCCTAACTTATGCTAGATTTTAAAGTCAAACGCTAATAAGTAGTAGACCTATTGCGCGAGTCTTCTATAAATATCCCGCGCAGGTATAGCAAGCACTCCTTTTAGCGCTATATAATCTATAAGTATTATAAATTTCTCAGGGAGTCCTTATAGATATTACACCTAGTAATCTAAACTTTCTATAATAGCAAGGAGTTCCTATTGCCCTATAGCCTAGCGCTTCTCTATATCTAAGAGCTTCCTTAACTAGAAGGCTACTAGGTGCTAAACTATACTATGCTTCTGCGAAAGCACGCTAGATACTACCTAAGTAGATATATTAGTCTTAACCCTAGTTTCTAATATTAGGTTATAATATCTTAGTATTAGGGCTTTAGCAAATGCTCTCCGAAGTATCTTAAATATAGTCTATATCTCCCCTATCTAGGCGAAGGCTCCTAGCTTTATGCTATTCTAGCTTCGCTTGAGCGCGCTAGTTATAGGGGCTATAATATGAGAATATCTTATAATAAACTTATAATAAAAGTTATAAAAACTAAGGAATACTTAGATATCTCTAAAAGACTTAGGTACTAGCTATTTAGCAACCGCTCGGACTCTATCTAGGTCTATTCTAATACTATCTTAGGTAATATAGAACCCTAGAAAATCTACTTCTATCTAGTAGAAGTTATACTTCTTTAGTTTTATAAATAGCTTAGCAGCCCTTAGGTAGCATAGGATAGTATAGAGGTCCTTAGTATGCTATTCCCTTATATCTGAGTAGATTAGAATATTATCTAGGTATATAATATAGCAGGTATCTAGAAGGTTAGCGAGTATTTAGTAGATATACGTCTAAAAAGTTGCTAGGGTATTCGTAAGCCTAAATAGTATTATAGTATACTTAAAGTAACTATATTATATTCTAAATGCTATTTTCTACCTATCTGCTTTACTAATTGCAATTCGGTAGTATGCCTCGCTTAAGTTAATCTTTAAAATAAACTTCGCTCTAGCAAGCCTATCTAGAAGCTTATTAATTAGTAGTAGAGGATAACGGTTCTTTACTATGATTTCGTTTAATCCCCTATAGTCTATATATAATTACAGGCTTCTATCCTTCTTAGGTATGAATAATACTAGTGCTCCTATAGAGCTAGTTAAGTAGTATATATAGCCTGCTGCCTCTATATCCTAGATATACTTAGCAAGCGTTTATAACTACTCTACTAATATAAGGTATATCGGTCTATATAGGGGTTCCTTGCTAGGTTTTAGTTTAATATAGTATACTACTCTCTTTAGCTTTAGAACTTTCTTTATATTCTCTTTATTAAAAACGTTAGTAAAGTCTTTAAATTCCCTTAGAATCTTCTTCTCCTGCTTATTATCTAGTAAGTATTTGCCTAAGGATTCTATATCCTTCTTATTAAAGCTTATAGCGCTTATTAGATATATAATATAGGCCTATTAGCTATTCTCTATAATCTCTTAGATAATCGCCTCTAGCTTAGCAAGCGAGAGGGGTTTATATAACTAGGTATATATGCAGGTATCTATATAGATGCCTTCCTATCCTATTAAGTTATTAGATAAAAGGATATCTCCTGCTCCTTTAGAGCGAGGGCTTATAATAAAAGCCTAGTAAATCTTCTATAGGTAACCCCGACTATTTATAAAGAAGAATATAAGCTAATAGACCTTGCCTATAGGCATAGGCCTTCCCTAGAAATCTGCTAATTCAGGGGCTATAATACTAGTAGCCTCCTTTAGTTAGAGCCTCTTAACGAGGTCTTCTTATATAATATCTACTATTATATAGGTATCTATATTAACCTCTAGTTTAACTTCGCTAGATATTCAGAGCGCTAATACTTATCCCTTAATAGTCTATCCTATTAGAACTAAGGTGATTTCTAGCGTAGTACCCCTTAGGGTTATATCTATGCTTACTCGTTTCCTAAGTCTTTAGTATTAGTTATACTAGGTATTACAATCGCACTTATCCTACTCTGCCTTAGGTTTAGGTTCTGATTACTACTTATTAGCTATATATAGGGTTTAGTATAGTTAGGGGAGATATAGCTATACTTCTTATAGTTATAGCATTAGGGACCCCGGGAGTTAGTAGATATACTACTAGCGCCGGGCGTTATGCAAGCATCCGCTAAGTAGTTATTCTAGGACGGGGTCTCTAGGTAGCAATCCCTTGAGTCTATTAACCTAGGGGGTTATAAGCTGCTCTTATAAGGACGGTCTAGAGAGCCCGAGTATAGTTACTTATATAACTTAGAATAGCTAGCAGACGTTCCCCTATATCTCCCTTCTATAATCTCCTATAATCTCTATATATATAAGGCGATAATATATATATTAGTGCAGTTAATATCCTGCTTAAAGAGTTTATCCTTTAGGGTCCTAATAAGGCCCTAAAAGAAAGCATACGCCTTTATATTACTAGTGCTCGGCTTGCTAAGTACTTAGTTAATAGACTCCTATTAAGCCTAATATATAATTGGTTTCTTATTATCTTTCTAGTAGCACTATCTTAGAGTATTATAATAGTTCTATTCTTAGAGCTCGGGTGCGATATGCTGCTCTCTTATGAAAATTCTGAAGTCTTCTTATTTAGGGTCTATCTAGTTCCCTAACTTATCTATAAGTATTTGCTAATAATTCCGCTATTCTATTTATAGGATATACTCTATCATACTTAAAGCCTACTAGATATACTAGATATTAGAGCAGCTAGGGTGGTGCTTATAAGCCTCTTTAACTATAATAAGCTAATCTTCTCTTATTATATTAGTAGATTCGCTAGTAAGGCGCGCTATATTATAATTCGGGGTTTTTTTATAAACCTTAGGCGATTACTTAGTAGGAGCTCGGTTGCTTAATATAGTAGTAATTAGCTCCTATTAGTTAGCTATTATAGTTATAATCTATCGTATTAGCACTTAGCTAGTTGCTTTATCTAGCCCTCTAGCTTAGGCTAGCCTATTAGCTGCAGCTATGGATATCTAGCCCGTTAGCCTATCCGGTTTATAGGAAGGGGTCTTATATACCCTCTTCTCCTATATATACTTAGCATCTATATAGCGAGCATTTAGCATAGGTAACCTATTCTCTTCGGAGCCCTTAGCCTCGCTTAAAGCATAGCTTCTTACCTCCCCTTATTAGCTCGTATTATCTTCTAATTACTCGCTAGGGTTAGCTTCCTTATAAAGGTTTATATAGGCTATTTCGCTCTACTCTTAGTAAATATTAGGCGTAGGTTCTTTAGCCTAATTAGTAGGTATTACTCGGGTATATAGTGCTATTATTATTACTAACCTTCCTAAAGCAGGGTAGAAGCAAAAGAATTATAAAGGTATCGAGGGGCTAAGAGCTATAGTTAGGTTAAACTAATAGTAGAAGCACCTAAAAGATAGGGTCCGTATTATTATACTACTTTTGCTTACTTCCTCTAAGATCCCTTATTTCTAGCTTTTAGTAAGTATTTGCTAAGTCTTCGCTATAAGGGTTCTATACCCTAGACCTATAGGCCTCTCTATCCCTTTAGCCTATAGTAGCTGAAGCGTCTCCGGCTTCTCCGGTCTAGGTATCCAGTCCCTTATACCTATCTATCTAGAGGTCTATTTATTATTATATTATCCTAGCAGGTAGAATCCTTTGCTAAGTTATATCTAGACTTTATCCCCTTCGTTAAAAGTCACGTTAGTATAGCAGTTATTATATCTCTCCTTATGCGAGGCGTTCGCTATATTAATAAGTAGTAGTGCCTCTTTCTAATATATCTCCCTAAGGATAGTAAGGCTCTTAGTTAGGGCGCTTATTTACGCGACAATATTGAGGATACTTCGTAGCTTAAATCCGAGTATAACCTCGTTTAGCGATTATCCGATTATAGTAGATAGTAAGTTATTAAGATTATATTATAGGGCAAGTAATATATCAGTCTACGGGATATTAGGGGATTTAGACGTATAGAACTATATCGCGATCTTAGTAGTCTAGTTTATTCTTTCGCTCTACCCATCCGTCTAGGGGTAATATACTATTAAGAGGAGAAGCCTAACGTTAAGGGCGTTAAATATCGCATATTATACTATAGAGATAA
>JAOQIF010001353.1:0-19762 GCA_026260285.1 Colletotrichum sansevieriae
CCTTCTTATAGTATCTCTAGCTATCCCTTATAGAATAGGGTTCCCTAGCTATTAATTATATAGCCCCTATAATCGCTAGCTAGTCTGCGCACCCTCTCTAATTATATCTAGTAGTATAAGTTATTAGCTTATAATCTATAGATACGATTCTCTATTACTTCAGAGGGTTACTAACTATCAGCTATTTCGCTTATTATAAGCTCCCCTATAACCTAGCATAGGATATACTACTATGCTATAATAACCCTAGCTCTAAGCAAGTCCTCTTAGTTAATAACCTCTTGCTAAGCATTCTCTATATTACCCCTTGCTCTTTAGCATCGGGTTGTTATAGCTGCTATAGTTATAGTAATATTAGCGCGCTATAGAGCGCAATACTAACTAGAGACCGAGGCGTCTCTACCCCCGGAGCTATCTATCTAGAAGGGGTACTTTATACTAGCTCTTATAGTATTAATAAATGCTTTTGAGGTCTCTATACTACCTTATAATATAATAATACTTATCTAATGGTCTACTAGTAGTTTGCTAATAAGCCTTAGCTTCCTTACTAGGGTTAGGAGTATATTATTATACTTCACCTCCCCCTCTATATAGTCTAGCCTCCTAGATAGACTATCTACTAGGTTTATAACCCCTAACCTATGCTCTAGGTTGAAATTAAATGCTAAGAGTTTATATATCTACCTAGCAAGCCTTCCCCAAAGGCCCCGCGCAAGCGTGCTAATAACTCCCTTTAGCGCCTAGTGGTCTATTAGGACTATAAACTTCTTTAATATATCCTAAAGGTAATAAGCCTAATAGTTTAAACTCTTAACTATAGCGAGAAGTTCCTATTAGCCTGCCCCCTAACGTTACTCTATATCGCTAAGCTTCTATAAATAGTAGGCAACTAGTTACTACTAACTATTAATATACTATAATAAGATACTAGATATTGCCTTTATAGAAGCATCCGTTTTAAACCTTACCTCGCGGGTTAGGTCCTAGTATTAGAGAATAGTTACTAAGTAGAAGGCAGCTTAAAGCTACTCAAAGGCTTATTAAGCCTCTTCTAGCTAGTAAAACTCGCCTCCTTTCTTACTATTCTTACTACCCTTTAGTAGGGATATTATTAGAGCTATAATACCTAAATATCCTATTATAAACTTTTAGTAGAAGTTATAGAATCTAAGGAAGACCTAGATATCTCAGTATGTCTTTAGCAGCTTCTATTTAATAATAGCTTAGATACGAGTTTAGTCTATTAATATACCTTTAGGCGTAATAATATACCCTAGGAACTCTACCTGCTATTAGTAAAACCTATACTTACTAAGCTTAGTATAGAGCTCCTACTAGTAAAGCCTATAGAGCACTTAGAGAAGGTCTTTTATATACTACTCTCTTATCTCAGAGTAGACTATAATATTATCTATATAAGTAATATAATAAGTATCTAGTAGCTTAACGAGCGCTTAGTAAATATACGCCTAGAATATAGCTAGGGTATTTATAAGTCTAAATAGTATAATAATATATTCGAAGTACTTATAATATATCCTAAACGCCGTTTTCTAGCAATCCTCTAGCTTAATATGAATATAGTAGTATATATCTTAAATATCGATTTTCGAGATCTATTTCGCTCCTTAAAGCCTATCTAATAGTTTACTAATAAGAGGGAGTAGATATTAGTTCTTTATTATTACCTTATTAAGGCCTCGATAATCTATATAAAAGCATAGGGACCTATCTTTCTTAAGTATAAAAAGGATAGGGGCGCTTGCCTCGCTAGTTAAGGGTTAGATCCGCCCTATTGCTTAGTTATTAGCGATATATTAGCGAAGTTCTTCTAACTAATACTCGTTTAATAGGTAGATAGGCTTATATAGAGGTTTCTTCCCTTTAATTAAGTTAATAGTATATTCTATGCCCTCTAAGACTAGGTACTCCTTTGCTAATTATTTATTAAATATTACTTATTTACTAAATAGCTCTAGTAGTAACTCTATATTACCCTCTAGGGTATCTTCTTCTTCTAGAGCCCCTATTAGTAGTTTATAGAGGGCGATATTCCCTAATATATATATAATATAAGCCTTCTAGCTATTCTTAATAATCTCTTTTATAAATACTAATAGCTTAATAATACTAAAGCGTTTATATTCCTAGGTATTTATCTAGGTATTAATTATAATACCCTCTCTTCCTATAGAGTATTGCAATAAGAGAAGGTCTCCTGCTCCTTTAGGTCGGGGGGCTTTAGCAAAGAATTACTATATCTTCCTCGCTTCTCCTCCTAAGTTAATAAGGAAAAATATTAATAGTATATACTCTAGCCTATTATAGATAACCTATTAAACCTTTCTAATATAGGGGTGCTAGCTACTATAGGTTATAGTTATAGAGACTTAGCTAGTCGATTACTAATAATATTAACCTAGGAATAGGAATCTATATCTATTACTACTTCTTATTTAGCGATATTCTAGAGGATAATCGCCTATTACTTTGCAGTAGCTCCCTTAGGGAGAGTATCTAGTTCTAATTTAGGTGCAGGGGTTACTAGTATAATCCCCTAGCCTACTCGTTTTCTAACGAGTTAAGTTCCTTAACTCTTAAGGATTAGATTATATTAATCCTCGCCTTCTTAGTAAATACTTAGTATCCTATTAGCGTTTTATTTACGCTTTACCTTATATATTTATCTAGGTAGTCTGCCCTCTTATACCCCTTTCGCTTATAGCTAAAGCATATTATATAATTAGATATTATAGGTTATATGCTAGGGCTAGATATAGACCTATTCTAGTTAGATCCCTACGTTATGCTACTAACCTATTAGTAAGGTATCGGGCTCTATAAACCCTGCGTTATCTTCTAGCTAGAACCTTACTAGCCTATCTTTTAACCTAACCTCGCTACTAGGGGCCCCCTTAGGTTATACTCTTCCCCTATATACTATTTCTTACTTTCGCTTTATAGAGGTTCGCTGCTCTATTAGTAATATATCTCCTATAAGTATTTAGCTTCTATAGCTATATCTCTTAGCTTCTATATCTCGACTTTCTAATATTTAAGTTCCCTATATAGGAATAGGGCTAATTAGAAGTATAGCATATAGGCCTTAGCCTTGCTATCTTCTATACTAACTATACCTAAGTCCTAATATATTACTAACTATTTAATAAAGAACTATATTAGTAATTATATCTCCTTCTGCTTTATTATATCTAGCTTCTCGTAGTACCTTCGCTCTTGAAGCTTAGGGTTGATATATTATTAGTAAGTAAACGCTATAAAGTTAGCCTAAGCTAGGTCTCCTTCTAGCTTAGCCCTATAGTATTACTACTAGGTCTATAGGGATAGGCTTATCTTCATAAGCGCTTATTAGACCTGCTGCTCTAATATACTACTAGCATATAGTTAGTTTCTATCTTCGATTGCTTAGATCTAGTTACTAACCTAGTCTATAGTAAAGTCCTTAGTTATAATATAGTAGTTATATATAGGAGGCTTTTTATATTCTCTTTATAAGTATCTTAGTGCTAAGCAATTAGTAAGTTCTTATAGTAGAATAGCGGTTTATTCCTTATGCTGCTATTATTATAGATATATCTGCTCTATAAGGCTCTCCTGCTATTTCTATAGTAATCCTATAGCTTAGGTAAGGATACTAGAGATACTAGCTTCTCGGGGCGTCCTAGGCAGGGTACCCTATTAGCTACTGCTTGCTATCCATTCGCCCCTCGAGGGGTAGTCTGCCTAGTATAGCGCTACCCGGGACCTAGCCTAACCCCTCAGGGTTATTCCTCCTGCTATATTATTACTAGGATTATCTATTCCCCTAGTATAATATCTATATTATATTCCCTATATCTTAGGGCTTAGCGAACGATTAGTATCTTATTAGTTAAGACCCTATTAGTTATATTCTATATACCTAGCCCGGAGTTTATTATAGTTAAACTCTATTACTAAATTATTAGTATATTATTACTAGTTTGCTTTAGATATTCTAACTAGTACTAGTTTCTCGAATCGAGGTAGAAGTAATAAAATTATAAAGAGTATAGCTAAAGGCCTAAACTAGGAAAGGCTAGAATATTAAAACGTATATATTTATTATTATATTAGACCATTACTTAACCTTCTAAGTTTTCCGCTTATAGAGTTTTCTCTAAGGTATATTTATTCGCCCCTGACTCGCCGACGTTTTGCCGATAGCATAGCTCTGCACCCTGCACCTGCTATTGTTCCTTACAGCTATATTATATCTTAAGATTAGAGGCTATATATAGTAACTCTTTGCTTATATAGTAAAAGGACTAGATACTAACCTCTTCTTAGGGAAGCTATAGATAGAATAAAACTAGATTATTTATAATATAATAGAGAAGTAGATATATTATAGGAAAGCAGCGGTTATTATTACCCTTTAAGGATAGGAAGAACCCTAGAGAGTGAGGAGATCTAGGAAGCTTGCTAACTTAATGCTACCTTATTTATAGTAATCTACTAGAGAGTTAATAAGAGTTAGCTATCTAGGTTAGAAGTAGGAATATAAATAGTAAGCCTAAGGGATATTAAAAAAGCACTTAAGATAAAGAAACTAAAAGACTATTTAGAGAAACTATTATAATATATTTATAACGAATTTATAGAGCTTTTTAAGCTAGCTAAGTTATACCCCTTACCCCTAAGTTATCCTAGTATAGATTATGAAATCTACCTCGAGTATAATACCTCTAGCTAAGAGGCGCCCTTACCCTAGGGACCCCTCTATAGTATATTAAGAGAAGAGTTATTAGTATTAAAAAAGATACTTATAGACTTACTTAATAAGGGCTTTATTTAGGTAAGTAAATCTCCTACTAGCACGCCTATATCTTCTATTAAGAAGCTTAGTAGAGGATTATAGTTTTATTATAACTACTAAGTATTAAATATAATTATAAAGCGAGACTACTACCCCCTACCCCTAATCTAAGAGACCTTTTAGAGGGTTAGTTTAGCAAAGTAGTATACTAAACTAGATATAGTAGCAGCCTTCTATAATATTTATATAGTAAAAGGGCACTAGGAAAAAACTGCTTTTTATATATAATATAGGCTCTTTAAGTAGCTAGTCTATCTCTTTGGATTAAGCGAAGCCCCTGCAACGTTCTAATAATATATTAATAGCATGCTCTAGGAGTTCCTTAATAACTTTATAATAATATATATTAATAATATATTAGTCTATAGTAGCAGCTCCTAAGCAGACTATAAGTAGAATGTGCATAAGGTTCTCTAGGCCCTCTAAGAGGCTAGTCTTAACTTTAACCTAATAAAGTATAAGTTCTCTATAAAAATAGTAAAGTATATAGGATTTATCCTAAAAGTAGCTAAGGGTATTACTTATAATATAGAGAAAGTATAAGTAATTATTAAATAAGAAGCGCCTATTTTAGTAAAAGGATTACAAAGTTTCCTTAGGTTTACTAACTACTATTAAATATTTATATTAGAGTACTTAGGGGTTATAGAGCCCCTTACCCTCCTAATAAAGAAGGGAGCGCTATTTATCTAGGGTAAGGAATAAGAAGGTACGTTCTAGGCGCTTAAATACTACTTCTAAACCGCACTAATACTATGCTATTTTAACCTATAAGCCCTAACTACTATTAAGATAGACTACTTAGGGTTTGCTTTAGGGGGGGTACTAACTTAAGAAGATATATAAGGATAGCGCTATCCTATCGCTTTCTACTTATAGAGGCTAACCCCTGCTTAATATAACTACTTAATCTATAATAAGGAGCTATTAGTAGTAATTACTTATTTAAGTATATAGGATGCTAAGCTAAGAAGCTGCCCTAGGTTTAAGGTCCTTATTAACTATAAGGGTTTTGAAGACTTTATATAAAAGTAATATTTAATAGAATGCTAAAGTTACTAAGCGGAGTAGTTATTAAGATATAATTTCTACTTAGAATATTAACCTAGTTGCCTAGTAGCTATGCCTAATATGCTCTTATACTATAAATAGGATGCTCTAAAAGGATAGGAGGATAAATAAGAAAAAGGGAGGGTAATATAGATAATCCCTAACTCCGCCCTAATTAAGGTAAGGAGGGTAGTAATAGTTAAAGCCCCTATTATAATAGTATTTAAGGATCTAGCCCTTTAATAGATATAGAATAAAGCATAAGCAGAAGATAACTAGTACTAAGGGGCTTATTTTATAATAAAAAGGGGTAACTAAAGCTTCCCTCCCTAGCTAGGCCTAAAACTATAGATTACTAAGTATAGTATTAATACCCTTAGCTAATTAATATTTAGAGACTAGATCTAGGTGCTAGGATTAATAGATAAAAACCACCCTTAGAATATGCTTTAAATATAGTTAATTTAGAAGTATTATAACTTCGTAATAATAGGCTACCCTAGTTAGAATAACACCCTGGCTATCCTAGCCTAGCAATACTTCTAGCTAGGGTAGTAGTCCACTAGTTTATAAGAAACTATAATAGCTATAAGCATAGAACGATTTAGTAATAAGCAAAACGCAGGCTTCTTTAACCTTTGCTAGTAGTAGAATAGCTATATTATAATCTTACTATAGATTTTATTATAGACCTCCTATATATAGTGAAAACAGGGTCTAGATACCTCTAGGTAATAGTTAATAGGCTCTCTAAGATAATAACCCTAGAAGGGATACCTTTAATAGATATAGAAATATATATAGAACGCTTTATAAACTACTACTACTAATTCTATAGTAAACTAAAGTTAATTATTAGTAATAGGGGTAATAACTAGACGAGTTAGTTCTAGCGATAGTTCTATATGCTTATAAAGATTAAATAATATTTAAGCACTACCTTTTACCTATAGATAGATAGAGTAATAGAACGTTTTAATTAAGAGATCTAGTTAATCCTATAGATAATAGTTAACTTTGCCTAGGATAACTAGGAGGTTTACTTACCCTCTATTAAACTAGCAATTAATAGCTACAATATAGCTATAATAGGAGTAAGCTTATTCTTCTTTACCTATAGATATTATATTAACCTAGTATTAGTAGTATAGCCTGCGCTAGAGCTATTAAACTCACGCGAATTAGCTCCTAATAAGTTTATTAGTAAACTAAAGTTAACTATAGAGTTAGCATAAGTAGCTATTACTATAGCCTAATAAATAATAGAGTAATTAGCAAATAGTAAAAGGATACTAGCAGAATGCTATAAAGTAGGTAATAAGGTCTAGTTATTATTAGCTAACTTCTATATAGAGAGACCCTATAAGAAGTTAGATTAGCTATACTTAAAGTATAAAGTAACTAGGGTAATCTTACTAATTATAGTTAAGTTAAATATTCTAAGTAAGATTTATAACTAATTTCATATTTGCTTGCTATACTATGCTATAAATAACCCCCTCCTAGGCTAAGAAGTTAATAATCCCTAACTACTTCTAATTTTTAAAAATAGAGAGGATAAATAGGAAGTTAAGTTTATTCTAGCTATGCGCTAGAAGCATATTAATAGGGGCAGGCATTGCAAGTTATTAGTTAAATAGATAGGGTATAATTAGCCTACCTAGGAGCTCCTATAATTATTTTAAGATAGCTAGGTAGTAGATAAGTATAAAGAAAAATATAGCTTAATAGATAAGAATAATAGCAACCCCTAGTATACTATATAATAAGCTAGGTAGTAGTTAATAAGCAGGGGTAGGATAGGGGGATAGTAGCTAGGTAATTTATAATTAGAGGAGTAAGTAGAAATAAGAGACTCTATTATAGCATAAGGCTATAGAGAGGTAGAATAAGACTAAGGTAAGCCCTAAGTAGGCAGATAGTAAGCAAGTAGAAGCTATAGACCTAGGAAGATAACCCCTTACTCCTCCTGCTCTTTATAAGTAATAGTAGTAGTATTAGTAAGCTAAGAAAAAGGGTTAGATTATTAGAAATACGAGAAAGGCGGGAATAAGATAAACCTTATAGAGGATCTTAGCTATATTTAGATAAGCCTGGGCGAGGTAGCATAGCTATACTTTATTAGGCTTAACTAGGAGGGAAAGCAAAGTAGTAGTAGTAGTAGAGGTACTAAGGATAGGAGTAGCTAGGGAACTAGCAGAGGGCGTGGGGAGGCGTCCAACTTAATAGTAGCCTTAGTAGCACGCTTTATAATAGCATAGGCATAGACCTTATAATTCTAGATAGAAGTAGTATAAAGAAGCTCTATATAAGCCTCGATCTATATAAAGAGCTATAACTATTAGGAATAAACCTAAAATATAGGAATAGTAGAGACTTACTAAGGTCCTCTTATTAAGATTATAATAAGTAAGGCAATCCTAGCTAAAAGAAGAAAACTCCTCCTAGTAGCAAACTACGCTAGGGTTGCTCTAGTAGATTATTAGTTCTATAGGGAAGGAATAGTAGGAAAGTAATACCTATATTAATATAAGCAGACTTAATAGCCTCGTTAGAAAAGTAGATATAATAGATAATATTACTTATAATATAATTAGTTTTATTATAATTAAAGAGTAATAGGATAGCATACCCTGCTTAATAATATTATAATAAGCTATAATATCACTAGGCTTCTTAGCCTTAGCTATAGCAGATATATACTTTAGGCAAGGGACCTCGTAAAGAGGTCCCTAGGTCTTATCCTAGGGGATATTACTAAAGATAAGCTAATATAAGTAGGGATCTTAGTAGAACGTTAGAAGAATACTAAATAAGTAGAAGATAATATACTATAAGGGGCTCCTAGGTAATAGGATATATAGGAAGGGGCTAGTTAAGGTATTCGCATAGCTCCTAGCTAGCTAGAGTATAAAAGGGATTATCTATAAGTTTGAAGTTATTAGGAGTAGTCTCCTTATAGTTAGAGAGGCTAGTAGAAGTAGAGTAGTTAGAGGGCGGGCCCTCAATAGGAGGAGGAGACTCTATCTCCTTATCTAAGTTAGAGAGGGGCTATATAGGGTTAATTATAATACGATAATAGGGAAAAGGCGGGTAGTAACTTATATAGGGCGCTATTATAGAGGCGAGGGGAATAGATTAATTAGATCTGCGCGAGTTAGTAATTAATAAGGGTTTAGATATAATAAACTTATACTAATATAGACTAAGAGCATGCTAAAAACGCTACTAAAATAAC
Organism: Colletotrichum sansevieriae; assembly: GCA_026260285.1. NCBI lineage: Eukaryota > Fungi > Ascomycota > Sordariomycetes > Glomerellales > Glomerellaceae > Colletotrichum > Colletotrichum sansevieriae. Next base: position 9,150 of record JAOQIF010001353.1, read on the forward strand.
AAGTTATTAGCCTAAATAACGTTATAATTAATTAGTTAACTTATGCTTATATAGGTTAATACGAGGAGGAAAAAAAATAGGAAGTAACCTAGGGCGCGAAAAAGTCATATTATTATAATTATTTACTTATAGGGCGCGGAGCAGCTAGCAGCCTGGGTTAATATCACTCTAGACTAGCTTTTAGCCTATAATAACCACCCTTAGCCCGTGCTTAAATCTATAACTCACGTGAGGGCTAAAAAGGGGGGGGGGGGGCATATGTTATAGGCTATACTACTGCTAATATCTAGGCGGTGCTATAGACCCTAAGAATTCTGCTCTTAATAACTGCTCTCGCTTAATATTTGCCCTATATCCGCTTTTCTATTGCATAGGGAACTTCCTAGAAACTTCCCTTCCTTAGCTTAGATTACTATAATTGAGGCACCCCTAATTTGAACAAACCCCGGGCTAGCCCCTCATAAGTATATACTTATAGGTACTTCTCTAATATCTAGTATATCCTTTCTAACTACCTATTAGTCTAGGGGTAGTATATAGTAGAGAGGTAGCGCTTAATAGCCCTCTCTCTTATAAACTCCTCCTAAAATTTGCTAGTTAGGAGCAAATGTTAGTTACTAATAATACCCTCTAGGATATTAAAGTAGTATTTAACCTATTTATAGATAGTCTACGCTAATTTAGCAGCTATTAGCTGCTTTATTATTAGAATAAATATATTAAACTTAGTCATTTAGCATATAATAATAAGAACTACGTTATATTCCCTGCCTTTATGCTAAGAGCTTGCTAGTAATCTAGTGTTAAAGTCTATGCTAATTTCCTAGAATAGGTATATAGATAAGGGTAGTAATTATAACTTTCTATATAGCTTATGCCTTAAAACGTAGTTCCCTTGACATATATAGCACCCTATAATAGAATTATATATATCTATAGCTAAGTTTAGCTAATAGAAGTTCCTTAAGATTAACTTAGTAGTCTTATTTACCCCTATATAACCTACCCTATAGTTATTATAGTATTAGCAAAGGATTTCTAGCCTTAGAGACCCCTTTTGTAGTATCTCTAACTATTCCTTATAAAATAAGGTTCTATAACTATTAATTATATAGCCCCTATAATTACTAGCTAGTCTGCGCGCTCTCTCTAATTATATCTAGTAGTATAAGTTATTAGCCTATAGTCTATAGATAAGATTCTCTATTGCTTTAGAGGGTTGCTAACTATCTGCTACGTCACCTATTATAAGCTCCCTTATAACCTAGCATAGGATATATTATTATACTATAGTAACCCTAGCTCTGACCGAGTCCTCTTAGTTAAGAACCTCTTGCTAAGCGTTCTCTATATTATCCCTTGCTCTTTAGTATTAGGTTATTATAGTTACTATTGTTATAGTAGTATTAGCGCGCTATAAAGCGCTATAATAACTAGGGACTAAGGCATCTCTGCCCCTAGAGCTATCTACCTAGAAGGGGTACCTTATACTAGCCCTTATAGTATTAATAAATGCTTTTAAGGTCTCTATACTACCTAGTAGTATAGTAATACGTATCTAAAGATCTACTAGTAATATATTAATAAATCTCAGCTTCCTCGCTAGGGTTAGGAGTATATTATTTTATTTTACCTCCTCTCTATGTAATCTAGCCTCTTAGATAGACTATCTGCTAGGTTTATAACCCCTAATCTATACTCTAGGTTAAAATTAAATACGAAGAGTTTATATAGCTACTTAGTAAGTCTTTCCTAAAGGTCCTGCATAAGCGCGCTAATAAATCCTTTTAGTGCTTAGTAATCTATTAGAATTATAAAACTCTTTAATATACCCTAAAGGTAGTAAGCCTAATAGTCTAAGCTTTTAATTATAGTAAGAAGTTCCTATTAGCCTGCTCCCTAATATTACTCTATATTACTAAGCTTCTATAAATAATAAGTAACTAGTTACTACTGGCTATTAATATGCTATAACAGAATACTAGATATAGCCTTTATAAAAATATCTATCTTAACCCTTATTTTATAAGTTAGGTCCTAGTATTAGAGAATAGGTACTAAGTAGAAGGCAGCTTGAAGCTATTTAAAAGCCTGTTAAGCCTCTTCTAGCTAGTGGAATTTATTTCTTTTCTTATTATTCTTACTACCGTTAAATAAGGATATTATTAGGGCTATAATACTTATATATCCTATAATAAACCTGTAGTAGAAGGTATAGAATCTAAGGAAGACTTAGATTTCTTATTATATTTTAATAGCTTCTATTTAATAATAGCTTAGATATAAGTTTAGTTTATTAATATACCTTTAGGTATAATAATATACCCTAGGAACTCTACTTGCTATTAATAGAACCTATACTTATTAAGCTTAGTATAGAGCGCCTATTAGCAAAGCTTATAGAGCACTTAGCAAAAGTCTTTTATAATTACTCCCTTATCTTAGAGTAGATTATAATATTACCTATATAGGTAATATAATAGGTATCTAGTAGCTTAGTAAGCACTTAGTAAATATATACTTAGAATATAGCTAGGGTGTTTATAAGTCTAAATAGCATAATAGTATATTTAAAGTGCTTATAATATATCCTAAACGCTATTTTCTAGCGATCCTCTAGCTTAATATAGATATAGTAGTATATATCTCGAATATCGATTTTTAAAGTCTATTTCGCTAACTAAAGCCTATCTAATAGTTTGCTAATAAGAGGGAGTAGATATTAGTTCTTTAGTATTACCTTATTAAGGCCTTAGTAACCTATATAAAAGCATAGGGACCTATCTTTCTTAGGTATAAAAAAGATAGGGGCGCCTGCCTCGCTACTTAAGGGTTAGATCCGCCCTATCGCTTAGTTATTAGTAATATATTAGCAAAGTTCTTCTAACTAATACTTATTTAATAGGTAGATAGTCTTATATAGAGGTTTCTTCCCTTTAATTAAGTTAACGATACATTCTATGCCCTCTAGGGCTAGGTATCCCTTTGCTAACTATTTATTAAATATTACCTATTTACTAAATAGCTCTAGTAGTAACTCTATATTGCCCTCTAGGGCATTTCCCTCTTCTAGAGCCCTTATTAGCAGCTTATAGGGGGCGATATTCCCTAATATATATATAATATAGGCCCTCTAGTTATTCTTAATAATATCCTATATAAATACTAATAGCTTAGTAATACTAAGGTATTTATATCCCTAGGTATTTATATAAGTATTAATTATAATACTATCTCTTCCTATAGAGTATTATAATAGGAGGAGATCTCCTGCTCCTTTAGGTTAGGGGTCCGTAGTAAATAGTTACTATATCTTCCTTACTCCTCCTCCTAAGTTGAGAAGAGAAATTATTAACTAGTATATATTCTAGCTTATTATAAATAACCTATTAAACCCTTCTAATATAGGGGCGCGGGCTACTATAGGTTATAGTTATAAGGACCTAGCTAGTTAACTATTAATAATATTAACCTAGGAATAGGAATCTATATCTATTACTACTTCTTATTTAGTAATATTCTAGAGAATAGTTACCTATCCTTTTATATTATCTCCCTTTAGGAAAGTATCTCGTTCTAACATAAGCATAGGGGTTACTAGTATAATCCCCTAGCTTACTTATTTTCTAATAAGTTAAGTTCCTTAACTTCTCTTATAGATTAGATTATATTAACCCTCGCTTTCTTAGTAAGTACTTAGTATCCTATTAGCGTTCTATTTATAATTTATCTTACTTATTTATCTAAGTAGTGTAAGGAATAATGGCGGGTGCAGGATGCAGAGCCACGCTATTAGCAAAACGTTAGCGAGTCAGGGGCGGAGAAATATACCTTGGAGAAAGCTTTATAAGTAGCAGACTTAGAAGGTTAAGTACTAGTTTAATATAATAATAGATACCTATATTTTAATATTCTAGCCTTTTCTAGTTTAAGCCTTTAGCTATACTCTAATAACCCTATTACTTCTACCTTAATTTAAGAAACTAGCGCTAGTTAGAATATCTAAAGCAAACTAGTAATAATATACTAATAATTTAGTAATAGAGTTTAACTATAATAAACTCTAGGCTAGGTATATAGAATATAACTAATAGGGTCTTAGCTAATAAGATACTAATTATTCGCTAAGCCCTGAGATATAGGGAATATAGTATAGATACTATGCTAGGGGAATAGATAACCCTAGTAATAATATAGCAAGAGGAATAACTCTAAGGGGTTAGGCTAGGTCCTAGGTAGCGCTAGACTAGGCAGACTACCCCTCAAGGGGCGAATAGATAGTAAGTAGTAGCTAATAGGGCACCCCGCCTAGGATACCCTAAGAACCTAGTATCTCTAGTATCCTTACCTAGGGTATAGGGTTACTATAGAAATAGCAGGAGAGCCTTATAGAGCAGATATATCTATAATAATAGTAATATAAGGAATAAACTACCGCCCTACTATAGTAGCTTGCTAATTGCTTAGTAATAAGATACCTATAGAGAGAACATAAAGGCCCCCTATATATAACTACTATATTATAACTAAGGACTTTACTATAGACTAGGTTAGTAACTAGATCTAAGCGATTAAAGATAGAAACTAACTATATACTAGTAGTATACTAGAGTAGTAGGTCTAATAGGCGCTCATGAAGATAAGCCTATCCCTATAGACCTAGTAATAATACTATAGGGCTAGGCTAGAAGGAGACCTAGTATAGGCTAACTTTATAGCGTTCGCTTACTAATAGTATATTAACCCCGAGCTTTAAGAGCGAAGGTATTATAAGAAGCTAGATATAATAAAGTAGAAAGAGATATAGTTATTAATATCGTTCTTTGCTAAATAGTTAGCAATATATTAGAACTTAGGTATAGTTAATATAGAAGATAGCAAGGCTAAGGTCTATATACTATACTTCTAGTTAGCCCTATTCCTATATAGGGAACTTAAATACTAGAAAGTTAAGATATAGAGGCTAAGAGACGTAGCTATAGAAGCTAAATGCTTATAGGAGATATATTACTAATAGGGTAGCAAACCTCTATAAAATAAAAGCAGGAAATAGCATATAGGGGAACAGCATAACCTAAGGGGGCCCCTAGTAGCGAGGTTAGGTTAAAAAGCAGGCTAGTAGGGTTCTAGCTAGAAGATAACAAGGGGTTTATAGAGCTTAATACCTTATTAATAAGTTAGTAGCATAATATAGGGATCTAATTAAAACGGGTCTATATCTAGCCCTAGTATATAACCTATAATATTAGATTATATAGTATACTTTAGCTATAAATAGAAGGGATATAAGAGGGTAGACTACCTGGATAAATACGCGAGATAAAGCGTAAATAAAACGCTAATAGGATACTAAATACTTACTAAGAAGGCGAGGGTTAATATAATCTAATCTATAAGAGTTAAGGAACTTAACCTATTAGAAAATAAGTAAGCTAGGGGATTATATTAGTAACCCCTGCGCTTAAATTAGAACTAGATACTCTCCCTAAGGGAGCTATTATAAAGGGATAGGTGATTATTATCTAAAATATTACTAAATAAGAAGTAGTAGTAGATATAGATTCCTATTCCTAGGTTAATATTATTAGTAGTTAACTAGCTAAGTCCCTATAACTATAGCCCATTGTAGCTATTACCCCTATATGAGAAGGGTTTAATAGGTTATCTATAGTAGGCTAGAATATATACTAGTTAATATTCTTCCTTATTAACTTAGGAGGAGAAGCGAGGATAATATAGCAACTCTTTACTAAAGCCCCCTAACCTAAAGGAGCAGGAGACCTCCTCTTATTATAATACTCTATAAGAAGAGAGGGTATTATAATTAATACCTAGATAAATACCTAGGAATATAAATACCTTAGTATTACTAAGCTATTAGTATTTATATAAGAGATTATTAAGAATAGCTAGAAGGCCTATATTATATATATATTAGGGAATATCGCCCCCTATAAGCTACTAATAGGGGCTCTAGAAGAAGAAGATACCCTAGAGGGCAATATAGAGTTACTACTAGAGCTATTTAGTAAATAAGTAATATTTAATAAATAGTTAGCAAAGTAATACCTAGTCCTAGAGGGCGCGGAATATACTATTAACTTAATCGAAGGGAAGAAACCTCTATATAAGCCTATCTACCTATTAAATAAGTATTAGTTAGAAGAACTTTGTTAATATATTACTAATAACTAAGCAATAGGGCGGATATAACCCTTAACTAGCGAGGCAGGCGCCCCTATCTTTTTTATACCTAAGAAAGATAGGTCCCTATGCTTTTATATAAATTACTAAGGCCTTAATAAGGTAATACTAAAGAACTAATATCTACTCCCTCTTATTAGTAAACTATTAGATAAGCTTTAGGGAGCGAAATAGATTTTAAAAATCGATATTCAAGATATATACTACTATATCTATATTAAGCTAGAGGATCGCTAGAAAATAGCGTTTAGGATATATTATAAGCACTTTAAATATACTATTATGCTATTTAGACTTATAAACACCCTAGCTATATTCTAAGTATATATTTACTAAGTCCTTGCTAAGCTACTAGATACCTATTATATTACCTATATAGATAATATTATAGTCTATTCTAAGATAAGAGAGTAATATATAAAAGACCTTCTCTAAGTACTCTATAAGCCTTGCTAGTAGGAGCTTTATACTAAGCTTAGTAAGTATAGGTTTTACTAATAGCAAATAGAGTTCCTAAGGTATATTATTATACCTGAGGGTATATTAATAGACTAAACTTATATCTAAGCTATTACTAAATAGAAGCTGCTAAAGATATACTAAGATATCTAGGTATTCTTCAAATTTTATAACTTCTACTATACGTTTATTATAGGATATTTAGGTATTATAGCCCTAATAAGATCTTTATTAAAAGGTAGCGAGAATAGTAAGAAAGGAGGTGAGTTCTACTAGCTAGAAGAGGCTTAATAAGCCTTTAAGCAGCTTTAAGCTACCTTCTGCTTAGTAACTATTCTCTAATACTAGGACCTAACCCATAAGATAAGGGTTAAAATAGATACTTCTATAAAGGCTATATTTAATATCCTATTATAGCATATTAATAGTTAGTAGTAACTAGTTGCTTATTATTTATAGAAGCTTAGTAATATAGAATAATATTAGGGAGCAGGCTAATAGGAACTTCTTATTATAGTATAAGGGACTGGATACCCAGACCGGAGAAACCGGAGACGCTTCAGCTAGTATAAGCCGAAGGGATAGAGAGGCTTATAGGTCTAGGGCATAGAACCCTTATAGTAAAGACCTAGCGAATACTTACTAAAAGCTAGAAATAAAGAATCTTAGAGGAAGTAAGTAAAAGTAGTATAATAATACTAATCCTACCTTTTAGGTGCTTCTACTATTAGTTTAACCTAACTATAGCTCTTAGCCCCTCGATACCTTTATAATTCTTTTGCTTCTACCCTGCTTTAGGAAGGTTAGTAATAATAATAGTATTATATACTTAAGTAATACCTACTAATTAGGCTAAAGAACCTATACCTAATATTTACTAAGAGCAGAGCGAGATAGCCTGCGCGAACCTATATAAGGAAGCTAACCCTAGCGAGTAATTAGAGGATAATATAAGCTAACGAGGGGAGGTAAAAAGCTATGCTTTAAGCGAGGCTAAGGGCTCTGAAGAGAATAGGCTACTTATGCTAAACGCTCGCTATATAGATAATAAGTATATATAGGAGAATAGGGAATATAAGACCCCTTCTTATAAACTAGATAGGCTAATAGGCTAGATATCTATAGCTATAGCTAATAGGCTAGCCTAAGCTAGAGGGCTAGATAAAGCAACTAGCTAAGTGCTAATATAATAGATTATAACTATAATAGCTAACTAATAGGAGCTAATTACTACTATATTAAGCAACCGAGCTCCTGCTAAGCGATTGCCTAAGGTTTATAAAAAACCCCCGAATTATAATATAGCGCGCCTTACTAGCAAATCTATTAGTATAATAAGGGAAGATTAGCTTATTATAGTTAAAGAGGCTTATAAGCACCGCCCTAGCTGCTCTAATAGCTAGTATATCTAATAAGCTTTAAGTATAATAGAGTATACCCTATAAATAGAATAGCGGAATTATTAGCGAATACTCGTAGATAAGTTAAGGAATTAGATAGACCTTAAATAAGAAGACTTTAGAATTTTTATAAGAAGGTAGTATATCACATCCGAGCTCTAAGAATAGAACTACTATAATACTTTAAGATAGTGCTATTAAAAGGATAATAAGAAACCAATTATATATTAGGCTTAATAGGAGTCTATTAACTAAGCACTTAGCAAGCTAAGTATTAGTAATATAAAGGCGTACGCCTTCTTTTAGGGCCTTATTAGGACCCTAAAGGATAAACTCTTTAAGTAGGATATTAACTATACTAATATGTATATTATCGCCCTATATATATAGAGATTATAGGAAATTATAGAAGGGAGATATAGGAGAACGTCTGCTAGCTATTCCGAGTTATATAAGTAACTATACTTAAGCTCTCTAGACCGCCCTTATAAGAGCAGCTTATAACCCCCTAGGTTAATAGACTTAAGGGATTGCTACCTAGAGACCCCATCCTGGAATAACTACTTAGCGGATGCTCGCGTAATACTTAGCGCTAGTAGTATATCTACTAACTCCTAGGGACCCTAATGCTATAACTATAAAAAGTATAGCTATATCTCCCCTAACTATACTAAACCCTATATATAGCTAATAGGTAGCAATTAGAACCTAAACCTAAGATAGGGTAGGATAAGCGCGATTATAATACCTAGTATAACTAATACTAAAGACTCGGGAAATAAGTAGGTATAGATATAACCCCGAGGAGTACTACGCTAGAAATCACCTCGGTTCTAGTAGGATAAACTATTAAGGGATAGGTATTAGTACTCTAAGTATCTAGTAAAGTTAAACTAGAGGTTAATATAAATACCTATATAATAGTAGATATTATATAAGAAGACCTTATTAAAAGGCTCTAACTAAAGGAGGCTACTAGTATTATAGCCCCTGAATTAGTGGATTTCTAGGGAAGGCCTATGCCTATAAGCAAGGTCTATTAGCTTATATTCTTCCTTATAGATAGTTAGGGTTACTTATAGAAGATTTGCTAGGCTTTTATTATAAGCCCTCGCCCTAAAGGAGCAGGAGATATCCTTCTATCTAATAACTTAATAGAATGAGAAGGTATTTATATAGATACTTATATATATACCTAGTTATATAAACCCCTCTTGCTCGCTAAGCTAGAAGCAATTATCTAAGAGATTATAGAGAATAGCTAATAAGCTTATATTATATATCTAATAAGCGCTATAAGCTTTAATAAAAAGGATATAGAGTCCTTAGGTAAAGACTTACTAGATAACAAGCAAGAGAAGAAGATTCCTAGGGAACTTTAAGACTTTACTAATATTTTTAATAAGGAGAATATAAAGAAAGTTCTAAGGCTAAAGGGAGTAATATACTATATTAAACTAAAACCTAGTAAGGAACCCCCGTATAGACCGATATATCCTATATTAGCAGAGTAGTTATAAATACTCGCTAAGTATATCTAGGATATAGAGGTAGCAAGCTATATATACCGCTTAACTAGCTCTATAAGATTACTAGTACTATTTATACTTAAGAAGGATAGAAGCCTATAACTATATATAGACTATAGGGGATTAAATAAAATTATAATAAAGAACTATTATCTTCTACTACTAATTAGCAAGCTTCTAGATAGACTCGCTAGAGCAAAGTTTATTTCGAAGATTAACTTAAGCGAGGTATACTACTAAATTATTATTAATAAAGTAAATAGGTAGAAAATAGTATTTAGAATGTGATATAGGTACTTTGAGTATATTATAATACTATTTAGGCTTATAAATACCCTAGTAACTTTTTAGGCGTATATTTATAGAATACTTGCTAATCTTTTAGATACCTACTATATTATATACCTAGATAATTTTCTAATTTACTTAGATATAAGGGAATAGTATACTAAGGACCTCTATACTATCCTATACTACTTAAGGGCTACTAAGCTATTTATAAAACTAAAGAAGTGCGACTTCTACTAGATAGAAGTAGATTTTCTAGGGTTCTATATTACCTAAGATAGTATTAGGATAGACCTGGATAGAGTCCGAATAGTTACTAAATAGCTAGTACTAAAGTCTTTTAGAGATATCTAAGTATTCCTTAGTTTTTATAACTTTTACTATAAGTTTATTATAAGATATTCTTATATTATAGCCCCTATAACTAGTACGCTTAAGAGAAGCTAGAATAGCACGAAGTTAGGAGCTTTCGCTTAGATAGGGGAGATATAGATCGCATTCGAGATACTTCGGAGAGCATTTGCTAAAGCCCTAATACTAAGATATTATAACCTAATATTAGAAACTAGGGTTAAGACTAATATATCTACTTAGGTAGTATCTAGCGTGCTTTTATAGAAGCATAGCATAGTTTAGCACCTAGTAGCCTTCTAGTTAAGGAAGCTCTTAGATATAGAGAGGCGCTAGGCTATAGGGTAATAAGAACTCCTTGCTATTATAGAAAGTTTAGATT
>JAOQIF010001354.1:0-19759 GCA_026260285.1 Colletotrichum sansevieriae
TAAATACTAATAGCTTAGTAATACTAAAGCGTTTATATTCCTAGGTATTTATCCAGGTATTAATTATAATACCCTCTCTTCTTATAGAGTATTATAATAGGAGAAGGTCCCCTGCTCCCTCGGGTCGGGGGGCTTTAGTAAAGAGTTGCTATATCTTCCTCGCTTCTCCTCCTAAGTTAATAAGGAAGAATATTAACTAGTATATATTCTAGCTTATTATAGATAATCTATTAAACCCTTCTAATATAGGGGTAATAGCTGCTATGGGTTATAGTTATAAGGACTTAGCTAATTAGCTACTAATAATATTAACCTAGGAATAGGAATTTATATCTATTACTACTTCTTATTTAGTAATATTCCGGAGAACGATCGCCTATCCCTTTATAATAGCTCCCTTTAGGAAGGTATCTAGTTCTAATTTAGGCGCAGGGGTTACTAGTATAATCCCCTAGCTTACTCATTTTCTAATAAGTTAAGTTCCTTAATTCTTAAGGATTAGATTATATTAATCCTCGCCTTCTTAGCGAGTACTTAGTATCCTACTAGCGTTTTATTTATACTTCATCTTATATATTTATCCGGGTAGTCTGCCCTCTTATACCCCTTTTGCTTATAGCTAAAGTATACTATATAATTAGATATTATAGGTTATATACTAGGGTTAGATATAGACCCGTTCTAGTTAGATCCCTATATTACGCTACTAACCTATTAATAAGGTATTAGGCTTTATAAACCCCGCGTTATCTTCTTGCTAGAACCCTGCTAGCCCGTCTTTTAACCTAACCTCGCTACTAGGGGCCCCCTTAGGTTATACTCTTCCCCTATATACTATTTCTTGCTTTCGCTTTATAGAGGTTCGCTACCTTATTAGTAATATATCTCCTATAAGTATTCAGCTTCTATAGCTACGTCTCTTAGCCTCTATATCTCGACTTTCTAATATTCGAGTTCCTTGCGTAGGAATAGGGCTAATTAGAAGTATAGTATATAGGCCTTAGCCTTGCTATCTTCTATATTAACTATACCTAAGTCCTAATATATTGCTAGCTATTTAGCGAAGAACTATATTAATAACTACGTCTCCTTCTGCCTTATTATATCTAGCTTCTTATAATACCTTCGCTCTTAAAGCTCGGGGTTGATATAGTATTAGCGAGCAAATACTATAAAGTTAGCCTATACTAGGTCTCCTTCTAGCCTAGCTCTATAGTATTACTACTAGGTCTATAGGGATAGGCTTATCTTTGTGAATACCTATTAGACCTACTACTCTAGCATACTACTAGCATATAGTTAGTTTCTATCCTTAATTACGTAGATCTAGTTACTAACCTAGTCTATAGTAAAGTCCTCGGTTATAGTATAGTAGTTATATATAGGGGGCTTTTTATATTCTCTCTACGAGTATCTTAGCACTAAGCGATTAGCAAGTTCTCATAGTAAGGTAGCGGTCTATTCCTTATACTACTATTATTATAGATATATCTATTCTATAAGGCTCTCCTATTATTTCTATAGCAACCCTATAGCTTAAGCAAGGATACTAGAGATACTAGCTTCTCGGGGCATCCTAGGTAGGGTGCCTTATTAGCTATTGCTCGCTATCCTTTCGCCCCTCGAGGGGTAGTCTGCCTAGTCTAGCGCTAGCTAGGACCTAGCCTAACCCCTTAGGGTTATTCCTCCCGCTATATTATTACTAGGGTTATCTATTCCTCTAGCGTAGCATCCGCGCTATATTCCCTATATCTTAGGGCTTAGTGAATAATTAATATCTTATTAGCTAAGACCCTATTAGTTATACTCTATATACCTAGCCCGGAGTTTATTATAGTTAAACTCCGTTACTAAATCGTTAGTATATTATTACTAGTTTGCTTTAGATATTCTAACTAGTACTAGTTTCTCGAATCGAGGTAGAAGTAATAGAATTATAAAGAGTATAGCTAAAGGCCTAAACTAGGAAAAGCTAGAATATTAAAACGTAGATATCCGTTATTATATTAGAACTATTACTTAACCTTCTAAGTTTTCTGCTTATAGAGTTTTCTCTAAGATATATTTATTCGCCCTTGACTTGCCGACGTTTTGCCAACAGCGTGGCTCTGCATCCTGCACCCGCTATTGTTCCTTACAGTTATAGCTATCCTAGTAGCTTTTAGCGGTCGATTTAGTTCTCTTTATACTAGTTGCAGTAGGCAATATATCGTCTTATAAATAACTTCTTATTATAGAACTAAAAAGTCGATATTTCTGCTATTATATAGTCCGCGCTAAGGTAGTATTTTTTATTATAGCTATAGCGGAGAATTGCAAGTACTAACTTATACGGGATGCAGAGTCTCTAGGTGCTATTAGTAGCTATATAAAGAATAAGCCCTTCTAGCAATAGACTTTAAGGAGTTATTTAATAGCGTTTTAGAGCTCTCCTAGCAGCTCTAGCGCTATTTTCCTTAGTAATAGCATTAAATAGTAACTACTACTTACCCGGTTCCTTCTGCTAGGATCGGAGTTATTTAAGAATTTTGCTATACCTCGTATTATTAGTATAATTATCTATAATCTTAGCGATAAAGTCCTCTGAAATGCTTATAATTATCTCCCCTATTGCTCTATAGGCTTAGGACTTCTTAGCTAACTAGTTAACTATGCTTATAAATCCTGCGTTATTATTATTATTACTATAGGTTATTTCCGCGAGAACGTCGCTATCCTTAAACCTATTAGCTTAGCTTGAGGCTATAAGTAATAGCAGGTGCGAGAGGGCATTAGGGATAATATTAAGCTTCCCTAGTATATAGGTAATATTAAGGTTAAATTATAATAAGTAGTTTATAGCGCTAGCGAGCTGCAGGTTAGCCTTATTAAGGTCTATAGTCTATAGCGAGGTATATATAAGAATTCCCTTCATAGCTACGTAATCTATGAGAATTTATATAAGGTGCTTATTCGATTATACGAGCTTGTAGAGCTTTTTTATAGCTTATATTACCGCTACTACCTCTACTTCTATAGCGAAGTATCGCTTTTCTAAGGGCGATATAACTTTAGATAGAAAAAGCACTAGTTAGATATAGATTTATATAATATCTTTGCTAGGTATATTAATACTATTCTATAGGATACTTAGTTAGAATACTATAAGCCTAAAGCCGCTTTTGCAGGTATTAACCTTAAAAAATATAGGCTTATTTAGATTATAATAGTATCTTATAACCTAGTTATAGAGATTCTCTTAGAGGGCGTTCTATGCTTCTTGCTCGCTTAGTATTAGCTCGAATAACACCTTTTAGACCCTTTTTATTTAAACTACCTTTAATAAACTATTAGGAAGCATGTTTTTATTATAGAGTTTCGCAGTAAGATAGGTCTTTCTATCCTATAGCGGCGTTATAATAATATTATACTAGGGTATATTATATCGCAGCTATCTAGCTATTCCGAGGTATCTCTCGATATTATAGAGAGTTTTTAGGAAGCAGAGGTTCTTAAAAGCTATAATCCTATCCTCTATTCGTTTAATACTATTAGTATTTATAATATAGCTAAGGAGTCTTACTTTAGGAAACCCTGCAAAAGACTTCTTAGGTCTAATATAAAGGCGGTTATTCTCAAAGAGCTTAAGAATAATATTAATATACTAGAGATAATCCTCGTTATTATTACTAAAGATAATAATATTATTGATATATACTCGAGCAAAGTGCTTATAGTTATGCAGGAGGCGATCTATAAAACGCTAGGCATAAGCTAGTGAGTTCTTAAATCCTATGAGGATAACGTTAGAAACCTCGATACTATAGGGATTTATTACTACTATCCTATTATAATATCTTAAGTAAATTAGTAGTTAGTAGAAGAACCTAGTAGCGTTAAATATTATTATACGTTTCTTCTCTCTAAGGGTATCTATTATATCGTCTTAGTTAAGAAGCGGGTATATATCTAGGATAGTAATTCGGTTAAGAGGGCGGAGGTTAATAATAACCCTGCCTTTTTTTATACTATTAACTACTCGCTATATAATAAAGAGCAGATAGATAACTAGGATTAGCCTATTACCCTATACTATCTTGCTATTAGTATGCATCTTGCTATAGATATTCTTAACGACTTCGAGGTCTTTAGCGCTAAGGGGGTAAGGCTTTACTATAGCCTTCTAGTTTTACTACCCTTTAACGAGCTTAATATATATATATTAGTTATTTAGCATAGGTATAATCCCCTTGTTATAATAGACGTCTTAGTTATTAAGGATTTCCTTAAGTCTATTAGTAAAAACTGCATTCTAATTGCAGATCTTAACTCTATCCTTGCTATATATAACTAGGATATCTTTTAGCTTAGATATTCTATAGAATAGAATATTATCCGCTTAATAAAGCAGTCCTGGGCTAGATTTAGCAGGCGGGGTTATAAACTACGCACTAGCTGCTATATTTCCTATAGCCCTATTGAATTTAGATTATAAGAACTAGCGCGAGTTTGATTCTCTTCCTATAAGGGTAATAATATCTATATAGTTAATAAGGTTAGCTATCTCCTCTACTTCTATTAGGATAATATAGCCTAGCTACTAGCCTCTTAGGACTATTATTAGCCTATCTATTATATTTCGCATAAGGATAAGCTTAGGGTTATCTACTATAACTATTATATTAACTACGCCTATATAACTAGATTGAAACTGCTAAGTATTAGAGCCTTGCTAGCTTAACTTAGGGAGGTTAATAAAGCTAGTAATAACGAATATATCGCTCTATAAGGGAATAACTACGGTATAGGTATTATTAACTTATCTAGTTACTAAATGCTATCTCCTAAACTAAACTAGATACTATATTCTATATAATAAGCAGAACTTAACTATACCCTTATTAAAGTCTATAACTAGCCTATGATCTTTATAGAACGGTATTCCTAGTAGAAGATTCGCTCTAAGGGTATTTATAACTCTAGCTATAATAATAATATAGCTATAGATCTCCACGTTGCTAATAGTACCTAGGATATAGAAGTTAAATATAACCTGCTCTATTACCTAAAAGGTTAAATCTACTGCGTTTATCTTCTATAATTCTATCGTTTAAAACGTAGGATTTCGCGCAAAGCATAGCACCTAGTTCCTATTAACTAGAGTTATTGAGGCGTCTATATCGATATAGACTTCCTCTAGGCTAGCTAGATTATCGCTTTTTATATTAAGGCGGATATATATCTATTTAGCTAGTATTATTCGTTTTACTAGTTTTACCTAGGTATTAATAATTTAGTTTTTCTTAAGTAATACCTATGCGTTATTTACTAGGGGAATTGCAACGAGACCTGCGAAATCTACTATATTATTAATATAGTATATAGTAGAGTCTATAACCGAAGTAGTTAGGGAGCTTGCTAGCGGGCTTCTTGCTATAAACACGACGTCCGTTATCTAGCTTGCTATTTCCTCTTTATATAGTTGCTCCGATAGGGCAGCTAAATCATAGGGGACTTCCTATATATCTAGTAGGATATAGCTGCTATTAACGAGGTTATTAATATTATAGTCGTTATTATAATCCTCCTATATATAATAGGCGTCTGAGTTAGTCTATCCTAGACTATTATATTTCATATAATATTAAAAACCTAGGTTTCTCTATAGCTAGTTCTATAGGTAGCGATCTTTCTAGTTTTAATAGTTATTAGAGCGCTAGAAGCGTTGCTAAGGCTCTGAATACTACTGAGGTTAATAACGTTATTAGGGTTGCAGATTATTATAATTATCCCGTTAGAAGTCTTAGTTATTCTATTATAGTCCCTTATTATTAGTCTATATTATATTATTAGATTCTTCCGTTATATAATTAATGCTAATTAGAGCCTGGAGTCTGCGCTAAACTGCTTTATATTTTTTCTTAGCTATATTAAAGTAATCCTTAAGAGTATTACTAGTAGTTAGTTCGTTTAGGAATTGCTAAAGCTCTAGGTTAATTGCATTATAGAAGATTATTAATAGCTAGCTAACTATAGATATTAATCCTATCTATACTCTACTATATTTAAAATAGTTCTAAGCAAAGTTATAAATATCTTTATCTCCCTTAAGGTTTTCTATAGTAAACCTATATATAGCGATCTATTAGATAGACTCCTATTAGGTTAGTATAAAACGTCTCCTAATTATATCGCATAGGGTGTAATATCCTATGCGGAGGTAGTTCTATTATTTAATTAGCCTGAGTTAGTATTTCTACTAGCTAAGTGCTTTTCCTTATAGTAGAGAGCTCTAATTCTATATAATCTCTAATGCTATAGCTAGGCTAGTAGTTTTAGTATCTAGGCTAGAGATCTATAGATCTATCTCCTTATAATATAGAATATCCTAGTTATAAAAGACGGGCTCTATACTATACTTCTTATTAGTATCTAGCTAAAAAATACTATATTATTAGGCAAATCTACCTTCCTATTAGGTTCTTGCAGGCTATAGTATCCTAGTATTAGCCTTAAGCTAGCTAAATACTTAAAGGAGTAAAGCCTCGAGACCCTAGGCTAGCAGCTCGAGGTAGGACCCCTAGGATAATAGTAAAAATATTAGTAGTAGTGCTAAAGTCTATTATAGTAGCTAGGTTCTCCCTACTAATAGGTCCTATTTTAGCAGGCCTATAGTAGTATTATAAAGAATTTATAATATTCTATAAATTTTTCGCTCTAATAGTCCTATAATAGTATCTTCTAGAGCTATAACTTAAAGTTTAGGGTTTTTACTACTCCTATTATAAATATTATCTATTATAGCTCTTGTTTTAATAAGAGGTCCTAGGGGTTTAATATCTAACTAGCTAGACTAGATAGGAGTTGCAACTCTTTCGTCTCTTGGGAGCAGAAGGGTGATTCTCTTGCTAGCTTTATAAAGGCTTTCTTCTCTAGACGGGGGTATAAAAAGTGCTATTATTATTAGAGTATCCCTTATAGCTACGATTATATTAATAACGCTAATTAATATAACTATATAGTTATTAGGCTCGAGTATCTAGTAATAGTATAAGTTAGCTTTTACCTTCTAGCCTATATTAATAATATCTATATAGGGTATATAGTTATTATCCTATTTGAGAGAGGCGAGGTTTGCTATCTAGTTATGAAATTATTTGCTAAGGCTAAGGGTAAAGTTATAATCCTCGTAAGCCTACTAGAAACTATAGAGCTTATAAGCCTCGTTATAGTATCCGATTCTAGCTATATCTCCTATATTGTAATATTCCTCTATAAGAGAGGGATTACTATACTAATTTAATATTAAATTTAAATAGTTAGCTATATAAGTTAATAGTTAAAACCTCTATCTCTTTAACTTCTTTAACTTCCTTCCTTTTAATATATAAATACTTTTAGGAGGAGGTTTCGAGGTCGAGTCTAAGTCCTCTACCTTATTATAAGTCTTTATAGTATAAAGGAGGTCTTAGATAAGGAAAAAAAAGAGATAGGTTATACTACTAGATATTATAGTCTTCTTATTAGCCTAGGGCTACAATAGGGGTTGCTAAGACTGCGAGTAAAATAAGGAAAAGAGCAATATAAGCGTAAATAATAATAAATAGTATAATAGGTAATTATAGGTATATCGTAATATATTCTATAATAGCTAAGCCTTCTAAGCTATCTGCTAGAAGTCTCCTACTTAAAGGATAGGCGTTAAGCCTAACCGTGGTCACGTGGAATGCCACGCGATAGCCGACTACATCACCAAAAGGCGTGTGATAACAAGCTACTAGCTTTAATAAACCCCTTATCTAAGAGGTTTTATAAGGCTTTTTTTTAATATTAATAGCTCCTCTCTTAATATACTATAGAGGAAGCCTTAAGAGAGTAGTAGTTCTCTTTTATTTAATCTTAAAATAAGGTTAATTTAGTAATTTACTCTAAGTTACCTAGGTAGTAATAAGTAAGCTTTATTAGAATTAAATATATTAAGGAAATCCTCTAGTACCTAGCTTAATAAATAGTATTATTAATCCTCCTTTAGTCTTAGATTTAAAGCTTTCTTAATATTAACTAAGCTAATAGCTTATACTAATACCTCTCTAATACTTTCTTAATACTTACCTTATTATCTTACTAAGTATTAGTAAATAATAAAGAATAAGAGTATATTAAGGAACCTTATTACTCTTATGTCTTTTATAAGGAGTATTTCCTCTTAATCCTTTAGGTATAACTTAATATACCCCTTCTTATAGTATATCTAATAAGCTATAATATTATAAATAACTTAGTTCTATTCTATCTAGAGATACCATAAGAGGATATTAGGCTTTAAGCTATTAACTATATATATAGAAATATATTAAGTATAACTATATATTTCTAAATTAAATATTATTATACCTAGATTATTACTTAGTAATAGTTTACTAAGTATATACCTCCTTATAAGTTAATATCCTTTTTTTTATATAGAAAGTGAAAATATTAAGCTAGGGAAAGGTTAATTATTATATAAGTATTACTCCTAATATCTACTAGGATATCCTCTATTAACTCTAACTTAAATAATAATAAGCTTATTATTAGCTAGTTATTCCTATTTATATTCCTCTTAACTTAATATCTCCTCCTTAGTAAGTTCTAGGGCTTAATTTTACTCTAGGGTCAATTTTTTTCTAACTCCTTACCTTCTTCTAAAGAGTTAGCTACTTCTTAATAATTATTTATAGCTTTATAATATATAGGTTCTTTTTTAAAGCTTTTATTTTTATAATCCTAAGTAGTTAGTTCTCTTTATTAGAATAATACTAAGTAAAATACTTTCTCATTCTATAAGTATAATAAATATAAAAGTTCCTTATATTATTTTATAATTATTAGTATTATACTAGGGAGGTACTTAAGGAGGACCTAGAGTTTTAATAATTATGATATTTTACCTCTTTAACTTAGGAGATATATATAGCCCTAGTTATATAAGTAATCCCCTTAGTATCTCTAATAATAAGTCTCTAGTAAGTTATTAAGTAATTACTAGGGGTTTTTTAGCGCTTTACTTTCTATATAATATTCTAAACTTTTAAGAGCTAGCTATTATAATTAATAAGTAAGTTAATAGTAATTAGCTAATCCCTTAGCCTAAGGGTAAGGGAAGCCTCTAGGAGCGAGATCTAGACCTAACTTAGCTAGTTTATATTATTTATATTAATTAGTATTTATTTGAATCTTAATAAGAAAGTTATTAGGGATTTATTCTCCTTCTACTAGAGGGTTTATAATGAAGCTATAGCTTATAACTAGATATTGGGGTTTTTATAGGTTTAATTAAAATAAGTTATAAAATCCTCTAGATTATATTATTTATTATTATCTCTAGCTTTATAAAAAGTAGAGACTATTTTTTAGAGAGTAATTTCTAAATAGGAGTTAATAAAGTATTATACTTCTATATTCATAAGATAGAACGCCTTATTAATAGCGATCTTATACCTTATTTATTATACCTAGGAGGTATATTCCCTTTACTTATTTAAAAACTTTAGAAGTAAGGGTAATAGCTTTTAACATATTATACTAAGTATTATTAATACTTTATTAATAACACCTATAGGGTTTTATATAGCTATATATTAGCTATTTCCCTATTTAACTTCTTATAATTATTCTTAAAAGAATTTAATATTATTATTAAATTAGTTTATAATAGCTTATCTTAAGCTTTAATTATATTATTATTAATTATCTTACTAATTAATAAGGAGTAATATTTAACTTATTATTATTATTATTATTATTATTATTATTATTATTATTATTATTATTATAAGCTTAAGTATATAAGGGGTTAGACCTAAGTTTATTTAATAAGAGGTTATTATAATATTATTTATTTAAGCTAAAGAGGAGAAGGGGAAGTTTTCCTCTCTAGTAGAGATTTTATTAATCTATAAGGAACTACTAGGTAGGCCCTAAGTAGGCCCTAAGTAGCCTCCTTAAGGTAGTTATAAAGGTATTAAAGGGGCTAAGAGCCACGGTCAGGTCAAACTAATAGCAGAAGCACCCAAAAGGTTAGATTAGTATTATTATGCTACTTTTGCTTACTTCTTCTAAGATCCTTTATTTCTAGCTTTTAGTAAGTATTTGCTAAGTCTTTGCTATAAGGGTTCTATACCCTAGACCTATAGGCCTCTCTATCCTTTTAGCCTATACTAGCTGAGGTATCTCTAGCTTCTCTAGTCTAGGTATCTAGTCCCTTATAATTATCCCCCTTCTAATTATAGTAGTCCCTACTATAAGATCAGGTATTATAGGTTAGCCCTCCGTTATTATCCTTCTTAGTCGTTCGGGGTAGGTCCTAGCCCTTCACTTATTGCTACTATTATCTAGCGTAGTAACTATCTACTATATATTTGCTAAAAGATAGTAGAGCCCTTAGAGTTATAGATATAGTAGCTATGCCTATAGTCCTATTCCATATAGTTCCTCTCCTTTTTAGGCCCTTTTATGCTTCTCTATCTAGGCTATTCTAAAGGGATTCTATTATTTCCTTTTAAAAGAGAATAATTATCCTTATAATAACTTTGTTTTTATTCTCCTGTTATTCGCTCTTTATCTAGCGAGCACTTTCTTATATTATACCCTTATAATAACTTTGTTTTTATCCTATTATCCCCCTCCTAAATAAGCGCGTCATAAGGCTATTAAATAGGTCGGATAGCAACTACTATTACTAATTCACTATATCTACTTCCTAGTAAGTAGTACCTGCTATAGTAAATAATAACTATCCTTTACTATCTAAAGTTATATCTGCTTTTATAATAGTTTAGCGAGGCCTCTTTAGCTATTTATAAAATAATAGCTTTTTCCTAACCCAGGGTTAGTTCTTTTCCCTCCTTATTATGGTATATTATTTAATAACTACTTTTATATTATCTAAGCTCTTTATTAAGCCTTTATAAACCCTTCCTATCTTTAAATACTTCTTTAAATATCATAAGCACTAAGAGCCTTATTAGCTAGCTCCTCGCTAAGTATAGCCCTACTAAGGCTAAGCTTAGCAGTAGTAACTATTAGTATAACTAGGTAGGTAGTAGCGAGCCTTATGTTAGCTATATACTATAGCTCCCTAAGAATACCTAGGTTATCTACGCCTATTGATATAATAGTGATTATATATATAAGTTATACTAAGTTCGTAGTATTAAGTGCTATAGGGTAAGTTTAGTAATTATTTAGGGAAGGTATAAGCTAACTTTTCTTATCTCTAGATTCCTACTTATCTTATTAGTACTACTTATTTCTATTAGAACTAGGTTAAGTATTATATCCGCGCGATTACTACTAGCTAGTATTAGTAATATAAGATCTTCATATCTTTATAGCTATAGAGTAGGGGCAAGAGCTTCTCTAATACCTCTATAACTAGTTAGTAAACCCTATTAGTCTTAAGCCTAGTTCTAAGAATTATAAGAACTAACTCCTTGCTATACGCATCGAGGAGAGTATAGCTTTATATACCTAGGTATATCTATAGGTTTTACTTAAGGTAGGTTTCACTTTATAATTAGTCTTACTTTTTTATTAATCTAATATATATTTATAAGCAGCTTGCTAAGCTAAGGATAAGGTTTTAGTTAAGGAAATTATAGCTTAGCTTAATAATACTCTCCTTACTTACTTATATAATAAGTCTTATATCTTTAAGTAGGCTACCTTTCTTAATAAGCTTACTAATATCCTAATAATATAGCTTTTAAAGAGTAATACCTATATATCCGTGCTTCCTTTATAGGAGCCTTTAAAGGTTTAAGGTTCCTATATACTTTATAATACTTATTGCTAAGCTCCTATTACTATCTTTAAGGTTATCAGTAGTAGCCCCGCGCCTTAACCTAATTCTTATAAGAAAGCTAGTAATACCTTAGCAATAGCTTAGTAATACTAGGTTTATAATAGCAAGGAGGATAAGTCCTTAGCTATAGAGGATAGCAACTCCAATAATAATATAGAGAGCAATAGTTAGAATAGTAATAATAATACTACTAGTAATAGCTTAGAGGAGGAGAGTGAGGATAATAATAATAAAGATAAAGATAATAATAATAAAAAGGGTAATAGTAATAATAATAAGTAGTAATACTAGCAGAACTTCAGCAAATATATAGTAGAATTTCTATAGTAATATAAGGTTAGATACCTATAGGGTTTATATTGCTTCTATAGGGGGGGTCTTCTCTTAGTATTTCAGCTGTCTTATAGTTAATTAACTTTTCTTATTATTCTATACTACTTATTATCCTACTTATAATATAACTTATACTACTATTTCTTAAATCTAGCGAGGATTTGCAAAGTATTCGCTAAGTATTCTTTAGGCTCCTAGGTATTATACTCTATTAGCTAGCCTTTCTATTTAACTAAATATAGGAAGCCTATTAGCGCTTCCCTCTATAATATAATATCCTTAACTTCCTATTCTTCAGGATCTTCTTCAAGGTCTAGGAGCTACCCCTTAGTAAGCTTTTAGCTATACTATAGCTTAAGTAGAGCAATAGAGAAGATATTATATGCTCTACTATACTTCTCTAGGAGTTATACTCTATAGGCGTTAGAACCTATAACTTCTATAACTAGTATAGGAATAAATCTTAGGGCGAGCTTTTACTAACTTTTTATAAAATAGAAGTTCTTTATTAAGAATCTTATAATATCTCTAATATTATATAATTATATTTTTCTTCTAATATTTATATTCTTAGCTTATACCTCTATTATATATTACTAATTCTTAGCTATTCTTTAGTAAACCTCTATTAGCTTCTTAAGCTTTTTATTAACCCCTTAGGTCCTAATCTTAATATTTAGTAAGTAGTAGTTAACTATTTAAGGGTAATATCTTATAAGGACCTCAAATAGGGATATACTAATAGTAGTATATTTGCTATTATTATATAAAAATTCAGCTTTAACTAATTATATTACCTATTAGTTATATAAGCCTTTACTAAACCTTATAAGATATATAGTTAAGGTTTAGTACGTTCTTTTAGTCTAGCTATCTATTTATAGATACTATATAATAGAGATATACCCTTCTATATCTTAGGCCTTAGTCTAGTCTCGCTAGAACTAACTAGTAATTAATTTATCTCAGTTACTAATAATAGCCCTAGGCGTGCTATACTAGCACTTAATCTCTTGATATAAGATCCTCGCTAAACCTATAGTATCTAGTTGCTTAGTTATCGCTAAGAACTATACTACTTTAGTTATCTAGCATATAACTACTAGAATTATATTATAAGTAACTCTATTATCTTAGTAACTTTCTAGTAAGCTAGTTAAGAAGTCTAAAGAAATCTATTAGAATAGGTATACTAGTAGTTCTAGTATTTATAGTAGCTTATATAGCTTATATTATAGTATACGCGCCCCTTAGTAGTATAAGCACTTAGTAATATATCACTATATATCCTCTATTAAATATAGCTAATAAAACTTTCGCAAGATTAGCTTAGCTATCTTATTTACTCCTATATACCCTAATCTAGGTATATTATAGTAGTTCTTTAGGATTTTATAGCAGAGGGATCCCTCTTGTAGAATAATAAGTCTTCTTCTAAACTAAAGGATATTATTCTTATTAACTTAGTATCCTTAGTATTCCATAGTATCCTAGCGAACCTTAGCTATAATATTTCTATAGAAGTAGTCTTTAGCTTATAATCCTCTAACTATCTATTTAAGATCTACGCCTAGTTATAGTATATAAGCTATTTTATCCTAAATAAGCTCCCTTATTATAGCACGTAGGATATACTATTCTAATATAGTAACCCCAGCTCCCCCTAAGTCCTCTAGCCTATTGCTATTCTCTCATAGAGCGGTTAGCATAGAACCGATATATGCTTTTATATAAATAATAGCGCTAATATATATACTTATATATAATAGCTTATTAATACCTATTATAGGGTAGTACTAACTTAAGGGTAAGGATCCCTTAACCTTAGAGCTAGCCCTCTAGCAAGGTTCTTATATGCTTCGCTAGATAGCTTAGATATAAGTTCTTATAATAGCTATAATTCCTTTAAGCTTAGCAATATACTAGCAATCTATTGCTAAAAGCTAGCTAATAAGCATAAGTTTCTTTCTAAGGGTAGGAAGTATATTATCTACCTTAGCATCCTCTACTATATAATTAGGGCGTTATAATAGTCTATCTGCTGGATTAATAACCCCTAACTTATGCTAGATTTCAAAGTTAAATGCTAATAAGAAGTAAACCTATTATGCGAGTCTTCTATAAATATCCTATATAAGCATAGCGAGTACTCCTTTTAGCGCTACGTAGTCTATAAGTATTACGAATTTCTTAGGGAGTTCCTATAGGTACTACGCTTAGTAATCTAAACTTTTTATAATAGCAAGGAGTTCTTATTACCTTATAGCTTAGCGCCTCTATATCTAAGAGCTTCCTTAAATAGAAGGCTACTAGGTGCTAAACTATGCTATACTTCTATAAAAGCATACTAGATACTACCTAAGTAGATATATTAGTCTTAACCCTAGTTTCTAGCGCTAAGTTATAATATCTTAGTATTAGGGCTTTAGCAAATGCTCTCTAAAGTATCTTAAATAAGGTCTATATCTCCCCTATCTAGGTAAAGGCTCCTAACTTTATGCTATTCTAGCTTCCCTTAAGTATGCTATTCATAGGGGCTGCGATATAAGACTATCTTATAATAAACTTATAGTAGAAGTTATAAAAGCTAAGAAATACTTAGATATCTTTAAAAGGCTTTAGTACTAGCTATTTAGTAACTACTTAGACTCTATCTAGGTCTATCCCAATATTATCTTAGGTAATATAGAACCTTATAAAATCCACTTCTATCTAGTAGAAGTCGCACTTCTTTAGTTTTATAAATAGCTTAGTAGCCCCTAGGTAGTATAAGATAGTATAGAGGTCTTTAGTATGCTATTCCCTTATATCTAAGTAGATTAGAATATTATCTAGATATATAATATAGCAAGTATCTAAAGAGTTAGTGAGTATTTAGTAAATATATACCTAAAAAGTTACTAGGGTATTTATAAGCCTAAATAGTATTATAATATACTTAAAGTACCTATATTATATTCTAAATACTATTTTCTACCTATCTACTTTATTAATTATAATTTAGTAGTATACCTCGCTTAAGTTAATCTTAGAAATAAACTTTGCTCTAGCAAGTCTATCTAGAAGCTTGCTAATTAGTAGCAGAGGATAACGGTTTTTTATTATAATCTTATTTAGTCCTCTATAGTCTATATATAGTTATAGGCTTCTATCCTTCTTAGGTATAAATAGTACTAGTGCTCCTATAGATCTAGTTAAGTAGTATATATAGCCTGCTACCTCTATATCCTAAATATACTTAGTAAGTATCTATAACTACTCTACTAATATAGGGTATATAGGTTTATATAGGGGTTCTTTACTAGGTTTTAGTTTAATATAATATACTACTCCTTTTAGCTTTAGAACCTTCTTTATATTCTCTTTATTAAAAATATTAGCAAAGTCTTAAAGTTCCCTAGGAATCTTCTTCTCCTACTTATTATCTAGTAACTCTTTGCCTAAGGTCTTTATATCCTTCTTATTAAAGCTTATAGTACTTATTAGATATTTAATATAAGCTTATTAGCTATTCTCTATAATCTCTTAGATAATTACCTCTAGCTTAGCAAGAGAGAGGGGTTTATATAACTAGTTATATATATAAGTATCTATATAGATGCCTTCCTATCTTATTAAGTTATTAGATAGAAGGATATCTCTTGCTCCTTTAGGGCGAGGGCTTATAATAAAAGCCTAGCAAGTCTTCTATAAGTAACCCTAATTATCTATAAGGAAGAATATAAGCTAGTAACCCTTGCCTATAGGTATAAGCCTTCCCTAGAAATCTACTAATTTAGGGGTTATAATACTAGTAGCCTCCTTTAATTAGAGCCTCTTAATAAGATCTTCTTATATAATATCTACTACTATATAGATATCTATATTAACCTCTAGTTTAACTTTACTAGATACTTAGAGCGTTAATACCTATCCCTTAATAGTCTATCCTACTAGAACTAAGGTGATTTCTAGTGTAGTGCTCCTTAGGGTTATATCTATACCTACTTATTTTCTAAGTCTTTAGTATTAGTTACGCGGGGTGCTATAATTATACTTATCCTACCCTATCTTAGGTTTAGGTTCTAGTTACTACCTATTAGATATATATAAGGTTTAATATAGTTAGGGGAGATATAGCTATACTTCTTATAGTTATAGCATTAGGGTCCCTAGGAGTTAGAGGATATACTACTAGCGCTAGGTATTACGCAAGTATCTGCTAAGTAGTTATTCCAGGATAGGGTCTCTAGGTAGCAGTCCCTTGAGTCTATTAACCTAGGAGGTTATAAGCTACTCTTATAAGAGTAGTTTAGAGAGCCTAAGTATAGTTGCTTTTATAACTTAGAATAGCTAGTAGATATTCCTATATATCTCCCTTCTATAATCTCTTATAATCTCTCTATATATAAGGTAATAATATATATATTAGTATAGTTAATATCCTGCTTAAAGAGCTTATCCTTTAGGGTCCTAATAAGGCCCTAAAAGAAGGCATGCGCTTTTATATTGCTTATGCTTAGCTCGCTAAGTGCTTAGTTAATAAACTCCTATTCAGCTTAATATATAATTAGTTTCTTATTATCCTTCTAATAGCACTATCTCAAAGCATTATAGTAATTCTACTCTTAGAGCTTGGATATAATATACTACCCTCTTATAATAATTCTAAAGTCTTCTTATTTAGGGTTAACCTAATTCCCTAACTTATCTATAAGTATTTGCTAATAATTCTACTATTCTATTTATAGGGTATACTCTATTATACTTAAGGCTTACTAGATATACTAGCTATTAGAGCAGCTAGGGCAGTACTTATAAGCCTCTTTAACTATAATAAGCTAATCTTCTCTTATTATACTAGAAGATTTACTAGTAAGGCATGCTATATTATAATTTAGGGGTTTTTTATAAACCTTAGGTAATTACTTAGTAGGAGCTTAGTTACTTAATATAATAGCAATTAGCTTATACTAGTTAGCTATTATAGTTATAATCTATTATATTAGTACTTAGCTAGTTACTTTATCTAGCCCTCTAGCTTAGGCTAGCCTATTAGCTATAGCTATAGATATCTAGCCTATTAGCCTATCTAGTCTATAGGAAGGGGTCTTATATTCCCTATTTTCCTATATATATATATTATCTATATAGTAAGTATTTAGTATAAGTAGCCTATTCTCCTCAGAGTCCCTAGCCTCGCTTAAAGCATAGCTTCTTACCTCCCCTTATTAGCTTATTATCGGAATAACTGTCCTGCGCAGGTAATAGTACCAGAAAGATAGGGTTCTTCCGTAATACTGTAGTTATTCGTGATATCTATCTATCGTAGGTTTGGTGGTTATAACGGCTATATAGGCAGTCCTTGCATATAGGGTCCTGGCCCTCCTATTAGTTAAATCGGCGCAATAGGTGGGTCCGAACGGCCTAACGTGTCGCCGGTCGGGTTAGCAACGAACTGCTAACTAGGCTTCTAATACTAGTAGTCTTTTATTACTACTAGCCCCTACCCTATAATAGCCTATATTTATTAAAATAACTACTAAATAGTAACTACTTATAAAAGGGGCCTAAATAGCCTAATAACCGCAGTTTTCGCACGTTTTATTATTATCCCCCGATATATTATATATCCCCGGTTTTACTACGCGCAGGGCCCCGGCTACTATCGAACGACCCACCCCTCTATCTATATTATCGCCTTATTATTATTAATAAGCTATTAGAGGGCTTTATTTAGCGTTGACTTCATAAGTCTATTAGCCGGGTTATTATTACTATAGATCTAGCAGATCTCTGCAATCTCGCAGCGCTTATATAACTACTATAGCGCTATTATATCGATCATAAGGCGCTTTTCTTTCGTTATACCTAGCTTAATAAGGCACTTATATAGCGAATACGAGTCGGTATAAATAATAGTCGATATTGATTGTAGATCTAGTCGATCGGAGACCTTTTAGAGGGTTATTATAATTATATAGGTTATATTAACGCTAGCGATTATGCTATAGATCTCCGAGGCTAGTATGCTACGGGTAACGCGTTTTGACTTCATCGAGCTATAGTAAATAACGTTACTATTAATTTCAAACGTATTAATAGCCTTATTATTATTAGCCTCGTTAGCTAGTATAATAATAAAACCTAGTTATAACAATAGGTCGTTGTTATTAGCAAAAGATCTATTAATAAAAATAAATAGTTTTATAGTAATAAGGTTAAGTAGGATAAAACTAAGGCCTCTATCGAGGGATTGCGATTACTAGAGTATTCGCTAGTTAAGGATTCTAATATTATTAACTATGGGGTTTTGCTATTATATAGCGATAGATAGGTTGAAATAGGCCTCAGGTTAGCAAATTAACGCGATATATACGCTACGGGCGTATTATTTAATATATTACTACTTTCGGACGGCTTCGTCAGCAGAGGGGTTAATAGGGTGCAACTTAAGCCCTTAGTCCTTTTAGCAGAGAGTGAGGGTATTGCTATTATTAATTATCACGATCCTACTGTTAAATATAAGGGGGTTATTAATAGCAAGGGTCTGCTTAGGTTTAGCTAAAAAGCCGGCTTTAGTTAATTTAGCCTCCTTAAGGGCAGAAAATACGTCGTTTAATAGGCCTAACGTATTATTAGTTTATATACCTATAATAGCAAAAGATAGGTTATTTTTCGTTAATATAAGTAGGCAGGGGTTAAATAACGAAGTCTCTATCTTAAGCCTCTCTTTATAGTAGTAGCTATATATAGCCTACTAATAGGTACTAGCCTTAGTAATACTATAGAGGGGTTTTATAACCTCTATAATAGTATTATTAGGGTATTTATACTATATTTAGGCGGGGATTTTAGCGAGGATAGGGCGGGCGAGATAGGTAGTAGACTAGATATAGGCTTAGGTAATATTACAGATCTAAAGGGTTTTACTATTAGCTAATAATAACGGGGCGATCGCGAGGATTAGCTATTAACTAGCTCTTTAGATTATAGGAGCCTAGGTTAAAATAGCCTCTTTATTATTATTAGCATAGCCCTAAATAATAAGTCTTAACTTCTCATAGGGCTAGGTTATCTTACCCTTAACCTCGTTAATAATATAGAAGCAGAAAATCCGGATCCCGCTATAGCGGGCAGGGTTATACTTAACGAAGTTAAATACGCCTTATTCGATAAGGGATTTAATCTCTTATTAGGTTAACTGCTCAAAAGGCTCTCTAGGGGTTATAATTATGCTATTATTATATAACTTAATAGCGAGGTTGTAGTTAGATTGCTCTTTAGTAGATAAGAAGGCCTTATTAGTAGTAGTAATATCCGTTTTAGTGAGGAGTATAGTTAAAGTCGGACCTAGCGCTAGGTTATAGCGGGGCTGGCCTTAGCGCTATAGTAGAGCAGGAGCTATATTGTTAGTAATAACGATAGTATCGTGGACTTCCTCAGTTGCCCTATAGGGGGTTATAATCCTATTATTATTACTATTAGGTTTTATTAGCAGGTCGGTCGACTAGTAGTAAGGTTTAATAATAGTTAACTAGAAGGATTTTAGCCCGTTAGGTAGTTAAATTATATATTTATAGCTATTATTAGAGATAAGCTAGTAAGGGCCCTTCTAGC
>JAOQIF010001355.1:0-19719 GCA_026260285.1 Colletotrichum sansevieriae
TATTTCTAGATTCCTACTTATCTTATTAGTACTACTTATTTCTATTAGAACTAGGTTAAGCGTTATATCTATATAATTACTACTAGCTAGTATTAATAGCGCGAGATCTTCTATATCTTCGCAGCTATAGAGCAGGGGCAGGAGCTTCTCTAACGCCTCTATAACTAGTTAGTAAACCCTGCTAGTCTTAAGCCTAGTTCTAAGAACTATAAGAACTAGCTCTTTGCTATAGGTATTAAGGAGAGTATAGCTTCGTATACCTAGGTATATCTATAGGTTTCGCTCGAGGTAGGTTTTACCTTATAGTTAGTCTCACCCTTTTATTAGTCTAATATATATTTATAGGCAGCTTACTAGGCTAAGGATAAGGTTTTAGTTAAGGAGATTATAATATAGCTCGATAATGCTCTCCCTACTTACTTATATAATAAGACCTATATCTTTAAGTAGGCTACCTTTCTTAATAAGCTTACTAATATCCTAATAACGCAGCTTTTAAAGAGTAATACCTATATATCTATACTTCCTTCGTAGGAGCCTTCAAAGGTCTAAGGTTCCTATATGCTTTATAATACTTATTACTAAGCTCTTATTGCTATTTTCAAAGTTATTAGTAGTAATCCCGCGCTTTAACTAAATTCTTAGAAGAAGGTTAGTAACGCTTTAGTAATAGCTTAGTAGTACTAGGTTTATAATAGCAAGGAGGATAAGTCCTTAGCTATAGAGGATAGTAACTCCGATAAAGCTATAGAGAGTAATAGCTAGGGTAGTAATAGTAGTACTACTAGCAATAGCTCTAAGGAGGAGAGCGAAGATAATAATAATAACGACGAGGGTGATAATAATAATAATAAGTAGTAGTACTAGTAAAACTTCAG
This sequence comes from Colletotrichum sansevieriae, assembly GCA_026260285.1. Lineage (NCBI taxonomy): Eukaryota > Fungi > Ascomycota > Sordariomycetes > Glomerellales > Glomerellaceae > Colletotrichum > Colletotrichum sansevieriae. The sequence continues at coordinate 879 of JAOQIF010001355.1, forward strand.
CGAGAGTGCAGTGGACTTCTATAGTAATATAAGGTTAGATACCTATAGGGTTTGTATTGCTTTTATAAGGGGGGTCTTCTCTTTAGCGTTTTTAGCTATCTTATAGTTAATTAACTTTTCTTATTAATCTATATTACTCGTTATCCTACTTATAATATAACTTATACTGCTATTTCTTAAATCTAGCGAGGATTCGCAAAGCGTTCGCTAAGTATTCTTTAGGCTCCTAAGTATTATACTCTACTAGCTAGCCTTTCTACTTAACTAAATATAGGGGGCTTATTAGCGCTTCCCTCTATAATATAATATCCTTAACTTTCTATTCCTTAGGGTCTTCTTTAAGGTCCGGGAGCTACCCCTTAATAAGCTTTTAGCTATACTATAGCTTAAGTAGAGTAATAGAGAAGATATTATATGCTCTGCTATACTTCTCTAGGAGTTATACTCTATAGGCGTTAGAGCTTATAACTTCTATAACTAGTATAGGAATAAATCTTAGAGCGAGCTTTTGCTAACCCTTTGCAAAATAGAAGTTCTTTATTAAGAGTCTTATAACATCTCTAATATAATATAATTATACTTTTCTTCTAGTATTCGCATTCTTAGCTTATATCTTAGTTATATATCGCTAGGTCTTAGCTATTCTTTAGCAAATCTCTATTAGCTTCTTAAGCTTTTCGGTAACCCCTTAGGTCCTAATCTCCACGTTTAGTAAGTAGTAGTTAACTATTCGAGGGTAGTATCCTATAAGGGCTTTAAATAGGGATATGCTAATAGTAATATATTTGCTATTATTATATAAAAATTTAGCCTTAACTAGTTATATTGCTTATTAGTCGCATAAGCTTTTGCTAAACTTTATAAGATATATAGTTAAGGTCTAGTACGTTCTTTCGGTCTAACTATCTATCTATAGATACTACGTAGTAGAGATGCGCCCTTCTATATCTCGGGCCTTAGTCTAGTCTCGCTAGAACTAGCTAGTGATTAGTTTATCTTAGTTGCTAATAATAACCTCTAGCATACTATAGTAGCACTTGATCTCTTGATATAGGATCCTTGCTAAACCTGCAGCATCTAGTCGCTTAGTTATTGCTAGGAACTATACTACTTTAGTTATCTGATATATAATTACTAGGATCGTATAATAAGTAACTCTATTATCTTAGCGACTTTCTAGTAAGCTAGTTAAGAAGTCTAAAGAAATCTATTAGAATAGGTATACTAGTAGTTCTAATATTTATAGTAGCCTATATAGCTTATGCTATAGTATGCGCGCCCCTTAATAGCGCGGGTACTTAGCGATATATCGCTATATATCCTCTATTAAATATAGCTAATAAAACTTTTGCAAGATTAGCTTAGCTATCTTATTTGCTCCTATATGCCCTAATCTAGGCGTATTATAATAGTTCTTTAGGATTTTATAGCAGAGGGATCCCTCTTCTAGGATAATAAGTCTTCTTCTAAACTAAAGGATATTATTCTTATTAACTCGGTATCCTTAGTATTCCCTAGCGTCTTAGCGAACCTTAGCTGCGATATCTCTATAGAAGGGGTCTTTAGCTTATAGTCCTCTAACTATTTATTCGAGATCTACGCTTAGTTATAGTATATAAGCTATTTTATCCTAAATAAGCTCCCTTATTATAATACGTGGGATATACTATTCCGGTATAGTAACCCCAGCTCCCCCTAAGTCCTCTAGCCTATTGCTATTCTCTCGTGGAGTAGTTAGCGTAATACCTATATATGCTTTCGTGCGGGTAATAGTACTAATATGCATACTTATATGCAGTAGCTTATTAGTACTTATTATAAGGTGGTGCTAACTTGAGGGTGAGGATCCCTTAACCTTAGAGCTAGCTTTCTAGCAAGGTTCTTATATACTTCGCTAGAGAACTCGGGTATAAGTTCTTATAACTACTATAGTTCTTTTAAGCTTAGTAATATACTAGCGAATATTCGCTAAAAGCTAGCTAATAAGCCTAAGTTTCTTTCTAAGGGTAGGAAGTATATTATCTACCTTAGTATCTTCTACTATATAATTAGGGCGTTATAATAGTCTATCTACTAGGTTAATAACCCCCGACTTATGCTAAATTTCAAAGTTAAATGCTAATAAGTAGTAAACCTATTGCGCAAGTCTTCTGCAAATATCCTATATAAGCATAGCAAGTACTCCTTTTAATACTATATAGTCTATAAGTATTATGAATTTCTCAGGGAGTCCTTATAGGTATTACGCCTAGTAATCTAAACTTTCTATAATAGCAAGGAGTTCCTATTACCCTATAGCCTAGCGCTTCTCTATATCTAAGAGCTTCCTTAAACTAGAAGGCTACTAGGTACTAAACTATACTATGCTTCTATAAGAGCATACTAGGTGCTACCTGAGTAGATATATTAATCTTAACCCTAGTTTCTAACGCTAGGTTATAATATCTTAGTATTAGAGCTTTAGCAAATGCTCTCCGAAGTATCTCAAATATAGTCTATATCTCCCCTATCTAAGCGAAGGCTCCCGACTTCATGCTATTCTAGCTTCTCTTAAGCATGCTAGTTATAGGGGCTATAATATAAGAATATCTTATAATAAACTTATAGTAAAAGTTATAAAAACTAAGGAATACTTAGATATCTCTAAAAGACTTTAGCACTAGCTATTTAGTAACTACTCAGACTCTATCCGGGTCTATCCCGATGCTATCTTAGGTAATATAGAACCTTAGAAAATCTACTTCTATCTAGTAGAAGTTGCACTTCTTTAGTTTTATAAATAGCTTAGTAGCCCTTAGGTAGCATAGGATAGTATAGAGGTCCTTAGTATACTATTCCCTTATATCTAAGTAGATTAGAATATTATCTAGGTATATAATATAGCAGGTATCTAAAAGGTTAGCAAGTATTTAGTAAATATACGCCTAAAAAGTTGCTAGGGTATTCGTAAGCCTAAATAGCATTATAGTATACTCGAAGTGCTTATATCGCATTCTAAACGCTATTTTCTACCTATCTGCTTTATCTGCTTTATTAATTGCAATTTAGTAGTATACCTCACTTAAGTTAATCTTTAAAATAAACTTTGCTCTAGCGAGTCTATCTAGAAGCTTGCTAATTAGTAGCAGAGGATAATAGTTCTTTATTATAATTTTATTTAATCCCTTATAATCTATATATAGTTATAGGCTTCTATCCTTCTTAGGTATAAATAGTACTAGTGCTCCTATAGAGCTAGTTAAGCGGTATATATAGCCTGCTGCTTCTATATCCTAGATATACTTAGCGAGTATTTATAACTGCTCTATTAATATAGGGTATATAGGTCTATATAGGGGTTCCTTGCTAGGTTTTAGTTTAATATAGTATACTACTCCCTTTAGCCTCGGAACTTTCTTTATATTCTCCTTATTAAAAATATTAATAAAGTCTTAAAGTTCCCTAGGAATCTTCTTCTCTTACTTATTATCTAGCGAGTCTTCGCCTAAGGATTCTATATCCTTCTTATTAGAGCTTATAGCACCTATTAGATATATAATATAAGCTTATTAGCTATTCTCTATAATCTCTTAGATAATTACCTCTAGCTTAGCGAGCAAGAGGGTTTTATAAAACTAGATATATATATAAGTATCTATATAGATACCTTCCTATCCTATTAAGTCGTTAGATAGAAGGATATCTCCTGCTCCTTTAGGGCGAGGGCTTATAATAAAAGCCTAGCGAATCTTCTATAGGTAACCCTAACTATTTATAAGGAAGAATATAAGCTAGTAGACCTTGCTTATAGGCATAAGCCTTCCTTAGAAATCTACTAATTCAGGGGCTATAATACTAGTAGCTTCCTTTAGTGAGAGCTTCTTAATAAGGTCTTTTTATATAATATCTATTACTATATAGGTATCTATATTAACCTCTAGTTCGACTTCGCTAGATGCTTAGAGTGCTAACGCCTATCCCTTAATAGTTTATCCTATTAGAACCGAGGTGATTTCTAGTATAGTACCCCTCGGGGTTATATCTATACCTACTCGTTTCCTGAGTCTTTAGTATTAGTTATACTAGGTATTATAATTATACTTATCCTGCCCCGTCTTAGGTTTAGGTTCCGATTGCTACTTATTAGCTATGCACGGGGTTTAGTATAGTTAGGGGAGATATAGCTATACTTCTTATAGTTATAGCATTAGGGTCCCTAGGAGTTAGTAGATATACTACTAGCGCTAGGCGTTATATAAGTATCTGCTAAGTAGTTGTTCTAGGATGGGGTCTCTAGGTAGCGATCCCTTAAGTCTATTGACCTAGGGGGTTATAAGCTGCTCTTATAAGGGTAATCTAGAGAGCCCGAGTGCGGTTGCTTATATAACTTAGAACGGCTAGTAGATATTCCCCTATATCTCCCTTCCGTGATCTCTTATAATCTCTATATATATAGGGCAATAGTATATATATTAGTATAGTTAATATCCTGCTTAAAGAGTTTATCCTTTAGGGTCCTAATAAGGCCCTAAAAGAAGGTATATACCTTTATATTGCTAATGCTCAGCTCGCTAAGTACTTAGTTAATAGACTCCTATTAAGCCTAATATATAATTAGTTTCTTATTATCCTTCTAGTAGTACTATTTTAAAGTATTATAATAGTTCTATTCTTAGAGCTCGGGTGTAATATACTACCTTCTTATAAAAATTCTAAAGTCTTCCTATTTAGGGTCTATCTAGTTCCCCGACTCGTCTATAAGTATTTGCTAATAATTTTGCTATTCTATTTATAAGGTATGCTCTATTATACTTAAAGCTTATTAGATATACTAGCTATTAGAGCAGCTAGGGTAGTACTTATAAGCCTCTTCTACTATAATAAGCTAATCTTCCCTTATTATACTAGTAGATTTGCTAGTAAGGCGTGCTATATTATAATTCAGGGGTTTTTTATAAACCTTAAGCGATTGCTTAGTATGAGCTCGGTTACTTAATATAGTAGCAATTAGCTCCTATTAGTTAGCTATTATAGTTATAATCTATTATATTAGCACTTAGCTAGTTGCTTTATCTAGCCCTCTAGCTTAGGCTAGCCTATTAGCTATAGCTATAGATATCTAGCCTATTAGCCTATCCGGTTTATAGGAAGGGGTCTTATATACCCTATTCTCCCGTATATGCTTAGTATCTATGTAGTAAGTATTTAGTATAGGTAGCCTGTTCTCTTCGGGGCTCCTAGACTTGCTTAAAGCATAGCTTCTTGCCTCCCCTTATTAGCTCGTATTATCCTCTGATTGCTCGCTAGGGTTAGCTTCCTTATATAGGTTTATATAAGCTATTTCGCTCTACTCTTAGTGAATATTAGGCGTAAGTTCTTTAGCCTGATTAGTAGGCGTTGCTTAGGTATATAGTGCTATTATTATTACTAACCTTCTTAAAGCAGGGTAGAAGCAAAAGAATTATAAAGGTATTAAAAGGCTAAGAGCTATAGTTAGGTTAAACTAATAGTAGAAGTATCTAAAAAGTAGGATTAGTATTATTATATTACTTTTACTTACTTCCTCTAAGATCCTTCATTTCTAGCCTTTAGCAAGTATTCGCTAGGTCTTTGCTATAAGGGTTCTATGCCCTAGACCTATAGGCCTCTCTATCCCTTCAGCCTATATTAGCTGAAGCGTCTCCGGTTTCTCCGGTCTAGGTATCTAGTCCCTTATACTATAGAGGGATATACTTAGTAAATAATAAGTCCTTACTTATCCCCTTATTAATTAAGTATTATTATAGAGAATAAGTTAATTATAAAATAGCTTTATACTTCATTATTATAAAAAGTAAATATATATTATTAAGAATACTCTTAATAGCTTAAAACGTAATAATTTAGAAACCCTTATGCTTTATAATATATAATATATAAAGAGCTTTTATATTAATACTACCTCTAAAGTACTACTTCAGAAAATAGGTATCTAGTATTTAGGATATAACTATATACTTCGTTTTAAAACCTATAAGAATAGTATTATAATTAAGAAACTGATTAAAAAAGCAAAACTTATGTTACGTACAGGCCCTTCGGGCTTAAGCGTGCAGCTACCCTTCAGACGTTTTCCCCTGCGGCACGCGCAAAAGGTATAGGATATTCAGAACGAAGGCTCTGAATATAGCTGCACTTAAGTACGCACGCCTAACGCTATAATACTTACCTTCTTTAAATATAAGCCTCGTTCCTTATACTCTATTCCTAAGTATATCTCCTGAAGTATTGATATTATTATTAATAATATAAACTATATACTTATAATATAAAAGTATACCTCTTTTATATTACTACTAGATAGGAGCGATAATATAATACTTTAATACCTCTAAAGTAGCTATCTTAGCCCTAAAGCTCTTAAGTAGCTTATCTTTATTACTTAAGGAGTAAGGAGTAAGGATTAAAAGCCTAATATACTTATAATACTAATACTATATAATTATTATAAAGGTATCGAGGGGCTAAGAGCCATAGTCAGGTCAAACTAATAGCAGAAGCACCCAAAAGGTAGGATTAGTATTATTATATTACTTTTGCTTACTTCCTCTAAGATCCTTTATTTCTAGCCTTTAGTAAGTATTTGCTAAGTCTTTGCTATAAGGGTTCTATACCATAGACCTATAGGCCTCTCCATCCCTTTAGCCTATATTAGCTAAGGTATCTCTAGCTTCTCTAGTCTAGGTATCTAATCCCTTATAATTATCCCGCTTCTAATTATAATAATCCCTATTATAAGATCGGGTATTATAGGTCAGCCCTCTATTATTATCCTTTTTAGCTATCTAGGGTAGGTCCTAGTCCTTTACTTATTACTACTATTATCTAGCATAGTAACTATCTGCTATATATTTACTAGAAGATAGTAGGGCCCTTGGAGTTATAGATATAGTAGCTAAGCTTATAGTCCTATTCCTTATAGTTCTTCTCCTTTTAGGCCCTTTTATGCTCTCTATCTAAGCTATTCTAAAGAGATCCTATTATTTCTTTTTAAAAGAGGGTAGTTATTCTTATAGGAATTTTATTTTTATTCTCCTGCTATTCGCCCTTTATCTAGCGAGTACTTTCTTATACTATGCTCTTATAATAACTTCGTTTTTTATCCTATTATCCCCCTTCTAAATAGGCGTATTACGAGGCTATTAAGTAGGTTAAATAGCAACTATTATTACTAATTTACTATATCTACCTCCTAGTAGGTAGTACCTGCTATAATAAGTAATTACTATTCTTTGCTATCTAAAGTTATATCTACCTTTATAATAATTTAGCGAGGTCTCTTTAGCTATTTATAAAATAATAGCTTTTTCCCGCCCTAGGGTTAGTTCTTTTCCCTCCTCCTTATACTATATTATTTAATAACTACTTTTATATTATCTAAGCCCTTTATCGAGCCTTTATAGACCCTTCTTATCTTTTAATACTTCCTTAAATATTATAAGTACTAAGAGCCTTATTAGCTAACTCCTCGCTAAGTATAGCCCTACTAAGGCTGAGCTTAGTAGTAGTAATTATTAGTATGACTAGGTAGGTAGTAGCAAACCCTGCGTTAGCTATGCGCTATAGCTCCCTAGGAATGCCTAGGTTATCTGCGCATATTAATATAAGAATGACTATATATGCGAGTTATACTAGGTTTATAGTATTAAGTGCTATAGGGTAAGTTAAGTAATTATTCGGGGGAGGTATAGGCTAACTTTTCCTATTTCTAGATGCCTACTTATCATATTTATATTATTTATTTCTATTAGAACTAGGTTAAGTATTATATCTATATAATTACTACTAGCTAGTATTAATAGCATGAGATCTTCTATATCTTTATAGCTATAGAGCAGGAGCAGGAGCTTCTCTAACGCCTCTATAACTAGTTAGTAAACCCTGCTAGTCTTAAGCCTAGTTCTAAGAACTATAAGAGCTAACTCCTCGCTATAGGTATTAAGGAGAGTATAGCTTTATATACCTAAGTGCGTTTATAGGTTTCGCTTAAGGTAGGTTTCACCTTATAATTAGTCTTACCTTTTTATTAATCTAATACATATTTATAAGTAGCTCGCTAGGCTAAGGATAAGGTTTTAGTTAAGGAGATTATAATATAGCTTAATAATACTCTCACTACTTACTTATATAATAAGATTTATATCTTTAAATAGGCTACCTTTCTTAATAAGCTTGCTAATATCCTAATAATATAGCTTTTAAAGAGTAATACCTATATATCTACGCTTCTTTTATAGGAGCCTTCGAAGGTTTAAGGTTCCTATATGCTTTATAACGCTTATTACTAAGCTCCTATTGCTATCTTTAAGGTTATTAGTAGTAGCCCCGCGCCTTAACCTAATTCTTATAAGAAGGTTAGTAATAACTTAGTAATAGCTTAGTAATACTAGGTTTATAGTAGCGAGGAGGACGAGTCCTTAGCTATAGAGGATAGCAACTCTAATAATACTATAGAGAGCAATAATTAGGGTAGTAATAGCAATACTACTAGCAATAGCTTAGAGGAGGAGAGCGAGGATAATGATAATAATAACGAGGGTAATAATAATAATAATAAGTAGTAGTACTAGCGGAACTTTAGCGAAGGTATAGTAGAATTCCATAGTAATATTATCACACGCCTTTTAGTGATGTAGTCAGCCATCACGTGGTATTCCACGTGACTACGGTTGGGCTCAACGCCCATCCTTTAAGTAGGAGACTTCTAGCGAATAAGCTTAGAAGGCTCGGCTATTATAGAATATATTACGATATACCTATAATTACCTATTATACTATTTATTATTATTCACGCTTATATTGCTCTTTTCCTTATTTTACTCGTAGTCTTAGCGACCCCTATTATAGCCCTAGGCTAGTAGGAAGACTATAATATCTAGTAGCACGACTTATTCTTTTTTTTTTCCTTATCTAAGACCTCCCTTATACTATAAAGACTTATAATGAGGTGGAGGACTCGGACTCGACCTCAAAACCCCCTCCTAAAAGTATTTATATACTAGAAGGAAGGAGGTTAAAGAAGTTAAAGAGATAGAGGTCTTAACTATTAACTTATATAGCTAATTATTCGAGTTTAATATTAAATTAGTATAGTAATCCCTCTCTTATAGAGGAATATTATAACGCAGGAGATATAGCTAGAATTAGATATTATAACGAGGCTTATAGGCTCTATAGTTTCTAATAAGCTTATAAGGATTATAACTTTACTCTTAGCCTTAGTAAACGATTTTGCAACTAGATAGCAAACCTCGCCTCTCTCGAATAGGATAATAACTATATACCCTATATAGATATTATTAATATAGGCTAGAAGGCAAAAGCTAATCTATGCTATTACTAGATACTTAAGCCTAATAACTATATAGCTATATTAATTAGTATTATTAATATAATTATAGCTATAAGGGATACTCTAGTAATAGTAGTACTTTTTATGCTCCTATCTAGAGAACAAAGCCTTTATAGAGCTAGCGAGAGAATTACCCTTCTACCCCCTAGAGATAAAAGAGTTATAACTCCTATCTAGTCTAGCTAGTTAGATATCGAACCCCTAGGACCTCCTATTAAGGCAAGAGCTATAGCAAATAATATTTATAGTAAGAGCGGAAAAAACCCCGAACTATAAGTTATAGCGCTAGAAGATATTATTATAGGACTATTAGAGTGAAAAATCTATAAAATACTATAAATTTTTTATAATATTACTATAGGTCCGCTGAAGTAGGATATATTAGCAGGGAGGACCTAGCTGCTGTCACACGCCTTTTGGTGATATAGTCGGCTATCACGTGGTATTCCACGTGACCACGGTTAAGCTTAACGCCTATCCTTTAAGTAGGAGACTTCTAGTAGATAAGCTTAGAAGGCTCGGCTATTATAGAATATATTACGATATACTTATAATTACCTATTATACTATTTATTATTATTCACGCTTATATTGCTCTTTTCCTTATTTTACTCGCAGTCTTAGCAACCCCTATTATAGCCCTAGGCTAGTAGAAAGACTATAATATCTAGTAGCACGACCCGACCTATTCTTTTTCCTTATCTAAGACCTCCTTTATATTATAAAAATTCGCAATAAGGTAGAGGACTTAGACTTAACCTCGAAACCCCTTCCTAAAAGTATTTATATACTAAAAGGAAGGAAGTTAAAGAAGTTAAAGAGATAGAGGTCTTAACTATTAACTTATATAGCTAACTATTCGAGTTTAATATTAAATTAGTATAGTAATCCCTCTCTTATAGAGGAATATTATAATATAGGAGATATAGCTAGAATTAGATATTATAACGAGGCTTATAGGCTTTATAGTTTCTAGTAAGCTTATAAGAACTATAACTTTACCCTTAGCCTTAGCAAATAATTTCGCAACTAGATAGCAAACCTCGCCTCTCTCGAATAGGATAATAACTATATACCTTATATAGATATTATTAATATAGGCTAGAAGGCAAAAGCTAACCTATACTATTACTAGATACTCGAGCCTAATAACTATATAGCTATATTAATTAGCGTTATTAATATAATTATAGCTATAAGGGATATTCTAGTAATAGTAGCACTTTTTATACCCCTATCTAGAGAAAAAAGCCTTTATAGAGCTAGCGAGAGAATCACCCTTCTGCCCCCGAGAGACGAAACAGTTGCAACTCCTATCTAGTCTAGCTAATTAGATATTAAACCCCTAGGACCTCTTATTAAAGCAAGAGCTATAATAGATAATATTTATAATAGGAGCGGAAAAAACCCCGAACTGCGAGTTATAGCGCTAGAAGATATTATTATAGGATTATTAGAGTAAAAAATCTATAGAATACTATAAATTCTTTATAATACTACTATAGGTCTACTAAAGTAGGATATATTAGTAGGGAGGACCTAGCTGCCTTAGTAGAATTTAGTGCTACTACTAATATTTTTATTATTATCCTAGGGGCCCTACCCGGAGCTGCTATCCTAGGGTCTCGAGGCTTTACTCCTTTGAGTATTTAGCTAGCTCGAGGCTAATACTAGGGCGCTATAGCCTGCAGGAACTCGATAGGAAGGTAGATTTACCTAATAGTATAGTATTTTTTAGCTAGATACTAATAAGAAGTATAGCATAGAGCCTATCTTTTATAACTAGGATATTCTATATTATAAGGAGATAGATCTATAGATCTCTAGCCTAGATACTAAAACTACTAGCCTAGCTATAGCTTTAGAGATTATATAGAATTAGAGCTCTCTATTACGAGGAAAAGCACTTAGCTAGTAGGAATACTAACTCGGGCTAATTAAATAATAAAACTACCTCTATATAAGATATCACGCCCTATATAATACTATTAGGAGACGTTTTATACTAACCTAATAGGAGTCTATCTAATAGATCGCTATATATAGGTTTACTATAGAAGACCTTAAGAGAGATAGAGATATTTATAACTTTGCTTAAAACTATTTTAAATATAATAGAGTATAGATAGGACTAATATCTATAGTTAGCTAGCTATTAATAATCTTCTATAATATAATCAACCTAGAGCTTTAGCGATTCCTAGATAAACTAATAGCTAGTAATACTCTTAAGGATTACCTTAATATAGCTAAGAAAAAACGCAAGGCAGTTTAGCGCAGACTCTAGGCGCTAATTAGTATTAACTATATATTAGAAGAGTCTAATAACGCAATATAGACTAATAATAAAGGACGATAGACTAACCGAGACTTCTAACGGGATAATTATAATAATCTGCAACCCTAATAACGTTATTAACCTTAGCAATGCTTCTAGCGCTCTAATAACTATTAAAACTAGAAAGATCGCTACCTATAGAACTAGCTATAGAGAAACCCGGGTTTTTAATATTATATAAAATATAATAGACTAGGCTAGACGGACTTAGACGCCTATTATATATAGGAGGATTATAACGACGACTATAATATTAATAACCTCGTCGATAGCAGCTATATCCTAATAGATATATAGGAAGTCCCCTACGATTCAGCTACCCTATTAGAGCAACCGCGCAAAGAGGAAACAGCGGGCTAGACGACGGACATTATAATCATAGCGAGAAGCATGCTAGCGATCTCCCTAACTACTTCGGTTATAGACTCTGCTATATACTATATTAATAATATAGTAAACTACGCAGGTCTCGTTGCAATTCCCCTAGCAAATAACATATAAGTATTACTTGAGAATAACCAAATTATTAATACCTAGGTAAAACTAGTAAAACGAATAATACTAGCTAAATAGATATATCTCTGCCTTAATATGAAAAGCGATAATATAGCTAGCCTAGAGGAAGTCTATATTAATATAGGCGCCTTAATAACTCTAGTCGATAGGAATTAGGTACTATACTTTGCGCGGAATCCTATATTTCAAACGATAGAACTATAGAAGATAAATGCAGTAGACTTATCCTTTTATATAATAGAGCAGGTTATATTCGGCTTCTATATCCTAAGTACTATTAGCAACGTGGAGATTAATAGCTATATTATTATTATAGCTAGAGTTATAAATACCCTCGGAGCGAATCTTCTATTAGGAACACCGTTCTATAAAGATCACGGGCTAGTTATAGACTTTAATAAGGGTATAGTTAAGTTCCCCTTAGTATATAGAATATAGTATCTAGTTTAGTTCAGGAGATAGCATTTAGTAACTAGACGAGTTAATAACGCCTATACTATAGTTATTCCCCTGTAGAGCGATATATTCGTTATTACTAGCTTTATTAACCTCCCTAAGTTAAGCTAGCAAGACCCTAATACTTAGTAGTTTTAATCTAGTTATATAAGCATAGTTAATATAATAGTTATAGCAGATAACCCTAAGCTTATCCTTATGCAAAATATAATAGATAGGCTAATAATAATCCCAAGAGGATAGCAGCTAGGCTATATTATTCTAATAAAAGTAGAAGAGACTACTAACCTTATTAACTACATAGATATTATCACCCTTATAGGAGGAGAATTAAACTTGCGCTAGTTCTTGCAATCTAAATTTAATAGGGCTATAAGTAATATAGCAGCTAGTGCGTAGTTTATAACCCTGCTTGCTAAATCTAGCTTAGAACTGCCTTATTAAGCGGATAATATTCTATCTTATAGAATATCTAAGCTAAAAGATATCCTAGTTATATATAGCAAGGATAGAGTTAAGATCTATAATTAGGATGCAGTTTTCGCTAGTAGACTTAAGGAAATCCTTAATAACTAAGATATCTATTATAACAAGGGGATTATACCTATACCGGATAACTAATATATATATATTAAGCTCGTTAAAAGGTAGCAAAACTAGAAGGCTATAGTAAAGCCTTACCCCCTTAGCGCTAAAGACCTCGAAGTTATTAAGAATATCTATAGTAAGATATATACTAACGGCAAGATAGTATAGGGTAATAAGCTAATCCTAGTCGTCTATCTGCTCTTCGTTATATAGCGAGTAGTTAATAGTATAAAAAAAGGCAGGGTTATTATTAACCTTCGCCCTCTTACTAAATCACTATCCTAGATATATACCCGCTTCCCGACTAAGATAATATAATAGATACCCTCAGAGGGAAGAAATATATAACGATATTTAACGCTACTAGGTTCTTCTACTAACTACTAATCTACTCGAGATATTATAATAGGATAGTAGTAATAAGTCCCTATAGCATTGAGGTTTCTAACGTTATCCTTATAGGATTTAAGAACTCGCTAGCCTATATCTAGCGTTTTATAGATCGCCTCCTATATAACTACTAATACTTTGCTCGAGTATATATTAACGATATTATTATTTTTAGTAATAATAATAAGGATTATCTCTAGTATGTTAATATTATTCTTAAGCTCTTTAAGAATAACCGCCTTTATATTAGACCTAAGAAGTCCTTTATAGGGTTTCCTAAAGTAAGACTCCTTAGCTATACTATAAATACTAATAGTATTAAATAAATAGAGGATAGGATCGCAGCTTTTAAGAACCTCTGCTTCCCTAAAACTCTCTATAATATCAAGAGATACCTCGGAATAGCTAGATAGCTATAACGCGATATACCCTAGTATAATATTATTATAATACTACTATAGGATAGAAAGACCCGTCTTACTATAAAACTCTATAATAATAACATATTTCCTAATAGTCTATTAAAAGTAGTTTAAATAAAGAGGGTCTAAAAGGTATTATTTAAGCTAATACTAAGCGGGCAAGAGGTATAGAACGCCCTCTAGGAGAATCTCTATAACTAGGTTATAAGATACTATTATAACCTAAATAAGCCTATATTTTTTAAGGTTAATACCTATAAAAGCGGCTTTAGGCTTAAAATATTCTAGCTAGGTATCCTATAGAATAGTACTAATATACCTAGTAAAGATATTATATAAATTTATATCTAACTAGTACTTTTTCTATCTAAGGTTATATCACCCTTAGAAAAGCGATACTTCGCTATAGAGGCGGAGGTAGTAGTAATAATATAGGCTATGAAGAAGCTCTATAAGCTCGTGCAATTAAATAAGCACCCTATATAAATTCTCATAGATTATATAGCTATAAAGGGAATTCTTATATATACCTCGCTACGGACTATAGACCTTAATAAGGCTAACCTGCAGCTTGCGAGCGCTATGAACTACCTATTGCAATTCAACCTCAATATTACCTATATACTAGGGAAGCTTAACGTTATCCCTAATACCCTCTTATACCTGCTATTGCTTATAGCCTTAGGACGAGCTAATAGGTTTGAGGATAGCGATATTCTCGCAGAAATAACCTATAGTAATAATAACAATAACAACGCAGGATTTATAAGTATAATTAACTAGTTAGCTAAGAAGTCATAAGCCTATAGAGCAATAGGGGAGATAACTATAAGCATTTCGGAGGACTTCATCGCTAAGATTATAGATAATTATACTAATAACATAAGGTATAGCAAAATTCTTAAATAACTCCGATCCTAGCAGAAGGAACTAGGCAAATAGTAGTTACTATTTAACGCTACTACTAAGGAAAATAGCACTAGAGCTGCTAGGAGAGCCTTAAAATGCTATTAAATAACTCCTTAGAGCCTATCGCTAGAAGGGCTTATCCTTTATATAGCTACTAATAGCACCTAGAGACTCTATATCCCGCGCAAGTTAATACCTACGATTCTCCGCCTTAGTTATAATAAAAAATACTACTTCAGCGCGGACTGCATAATAGCAGAAATATCGACTTTTTAGTTTCATAATAAGAAGTTACTTATATAACGATATATCGCTTACTATAACTAGTATAAAGAGAACTAAATCAACTGCTAAAGGCTACTAGGATAGCTATAACCTATCCCCGTCGTAGATATCCCTTATAATACTATTACTATAGACTTCGTTACTAATATACCTAAGGTACTATCCTACGGAAGTCCCTACGCCCTGCTAGGTTTCCCAGAGTTAGATATATTAGTAATAGTAATATATAAATTCTCAAAGAAGATAATCCTTCTCATAGGATATTTAACCTATAGAGCTAAAGAATAGGTAATAATCCTACTCTATATATTTTTCCTCTTAGACTAGCGAATTCCACGTTATATTATTAGTAACTAAGATCCTAAGTTTATCTCTATAGTATAGCATATAATATTTAACGCCCTTTATATTAGGCTCCTCCTCTTAATAGCATACTACCCCTAGACGGATAGGCAAAGCGAAAAAATAAACCAGACTGCTAAAATTGCAATATAGTTCTATATATCTAAATCCCCTAATATACTATAAACTAATATACTACCTACCCTATAGCATAATCTTAATAACTCCCTATCTACTATAATTAGATAATCGCTAAACGAGGTTATGCTCGGATTCAAGCTATAAAGTATCTTTAACGTAGTTATATAAACGAGCGCCCCGACTAAGAGCCTTACTATCCTTATGGAGATATATTAGAAGGAGGTACTACTACTTATTAATATAGCGAACGCCTCGCATAAGGAGAGATATAATAACTGCTATATTAATATAACTTTTAATAAAGGGGATGAAGTCTAGATATAACTTAGCAAAGGATTCTACTTACTAGGATAACGTAATAGTAAATAGACCTCTAGATAGATAGGACCCTTCTAAATCAAGTATATTATTAGTCCTCTCGCCTATAAGGTAGATATTCCTAAGCATTAGCAGGTTTACCTAATCCTTTCTATAGCCTAGCTATATAAGCTAGCCTAAGGAAAAGACCTATTTAACTATAAGACTTAGCTGCTAAAGCCTATTGAGGTTAATAGTAGTAAGGAGTAGGAACTTAATTATATTATTAAACGAAGATTCTTATAGAGGAGTTATAAACCTATTATTAAATACCTCGTCTAGTAGAAAGGCTTTATAGCAAAAGATAATACCTAGGAATAAAGAGACTCCCTATTACCTAATATAAATAATCTTATTAATAAGTATAATACTAAATTCCCCCTTAACTAGGATACTAAAAGAGCTATAAGAAGGCGCGCACCTTATGTATAACTAAATAGTTTTCCTATCCTTTTAATAGGATAAATATATATACCCTGAATTAATATTAGGATTGCAAATCTTCCCTTTATTATTACTATTTTTTACTATTAACTACTCTTCCCTAGACCTCTCTATCTTATATCGAAATAGATAGGAAGGAGCAGAAGGTACTAACTTTTATATACCTTCCTTATTAACCCTTATTATAAATTTTTTTTTTCCTCTCCTTCTATACTTTTCTTTCTATTTATTATACCTGCCTACTTTTATTTAGGTATACCTATACTTTTTATTTATTTATTTCTCTCCTATATGCTAATTATTACCTAATAGACCTCCTATAATAAGCAATAATATTATCCTAACCTGCTAAATATAGCCTCCCGAATGCTAGCTTAATTAATATTACTATAATAATAGCTTCTAAAGGCAAGGAAGTTGCTAATAACTACGAAGTCCTATCCTCTCACCTATCTAATAATAGTAGTAGCTAAGATGAGGGTGCTAACCTCTAGAATAATAAGGTACTTAACCCTATCTCCCTATACTAAGATAGTAATAACTAAGGTAGCGATAACTAAGTTAGTAATTATAGTATTAACCTCAGCACTCCGGTTAAGACTTATAAGTCCGCTACTAAGAAGAAGAAGTCCTGCAAGGACTATAAGAAGGGCAAATAGGTAGCTAAGAAGAACTTCTTCGCTACGGATGCTAAGACCTAACGCGAGGAGGTTATTAATAATAATACTAATAATATTTAGAATAATAATACCTAGGCTACCGAGCAAATCCGTATTATTACTAGTACTACTACTAATATCGAGGAGCCTACCCTAGCTAAAACTATAGCTACTACCCCTCGCAAGACTCCTAAGAAGGGCTGCCCTAGCCCTATAGCCTAGCGCTAGTAGATCGATAAAGCGAAGGCTCGCATTAATAATACCTTTTTATACTACCCCGATGCTATCCTTATTAAAGAGATTGAGAAAATCCTCAATAATATCGAGCCTTTTAAGAATATATCTTCTAACCTCTATATTAGATATATCTAGGATATCCTTAAGTAAGTATATAATATATATATTAATAATAATACCTATAGCGAGCTTCTCCCTAGTTATGCCTAGGTCCTCGCTATATACTTTTATAACGCCTATAGTTATACTAATAGAATTATCGCTAGAAACCTTATTATAATAAACCGTGTTAACCTCCTTTCTATCGCCCCGCTTATTAATATTAGTAATATTACTACTATAGACCCGTTAGCCCATAAGGATACTAAAAACGCAAAGGACCTTGCTAATAAGGCTAAGGGTAATATTAATACTATTATTAATAGCATCTAATAGGAAATCCTTCCTCGCCTCGATACTATAGAGATTAACGTAGCTAACGTGGATATTATTAATATTAATACTATTAGTAAGTATCTCGCTAAACTTAAGAATAATAGCGCGTCTAAGCAAGTAGTTACTAATAAGATTCGCATAGCTATTAATATAATTAAGACTAAGGAGATCGCAAGCCTTCGCACTAAGATTACGAACCTCTATACTATAATTAAAGGTCTCTAGTATACTAGTAATAAGCAACTCGCACCTAGCGATGCTAGTAATAATAGCGCTACTAAGCGCTAGTAGATATCTAAGTTTAATATACTCCTCCGCCAGCGTAATACCTAATTAATAACGCTATAATAATTTCTAGCGTTTAGGATATAAAGAGGGAGAGAAGGGAATATTAAGCGTATATATCCTAAATTAATAAGAGATAGCAATCAGGATAATTGCTTTTTAAAAAGGGGGGTATATATTATACGCCTTTTAGTAATATAGTTAGCTATTATATAGTATTCCACGTGACTATAGTTAGGCTTAATACCTATCCTTTAAGTAGGAGACTTCTAGCGAATAAGCTTAGAAGGCTCGGCTATTATAGAATATATTATAATATACCTATAATTACCTATTACACTGTTTATTATTATTTATGCTTATATTGCTCTTTTCCTTATTTTACTCGCAGTCTTAGCGACCCCTACTATAGCCCTAGGCTAGTAGGAAGACTATAATATCTAATAGTATAACTTATTCTTTTTTTTTCCTTATCTAAGACCTCCTTTATACTACGAAGACTTATAATAAGGTAGAGGACTCGGACTCAACCTCGAAACCCCCTCTTAAAAGTATTTATATACTAAAAGGAAGGAAGTTAAAGAAGTTAAAGAGATAGAGGTCTTAACTATTAACTTATATAGCTAACTATTTAAGTTTAATATTAAATTAGTATAGTAATCCCTCT
>JAOQIF010001356.1:0-19710 GCA_026260285.1 Colletotrichum sansevieriae
CGCCCCTATAGTATGCGTTATTTTCGCGATATCGTAGCTTTTCGCATCGAGGTCGTTATATATAGGCGCAGAGTAGCCTGGACGTTGTCGCTATAGTCGTTTACTTAACTAGTCGTCGTATATAGGTGCAAAGCAGCCTGGATGTTATTAAATAGTTATTATAGTAGCCCGTAATAGTCGCTTTAATCCCTCTGCTAGTAGCGGTGATATTAATAGCGGAGACGTCTCTTCTAACGTAGGTAGTAATAAACCTTGCTAATTTATAGTAACTCGAGTAGTTATAATAGTTAAGTTAACTACTAATTAGTATTAGAATAACTATCCTGCGCAGGTAATCGTACTAGAAAGATAGGGTTCTTCCGTAATACTATAGTTATTCGTGATATCTATCTATCGTAGGTTTGGTGGTTACGATGGCTATATAGGCAGTCCTTGCATATAGGGTCCTAGCCCTCCTATTGGTTGAATCGGCGCAATGGGTGGGTCCGATCGGCCCGACGTGGCGCCGGTCGGGTCGGCCACGAACCGCCGACTAGGCTTCCAACAATTATAAGAAAGCAAAGATGATTATAGTTACTTATACTTAGAGGGCTTAGTTAGCTATATAATCTCTTACTTTTTATACTAATAATAACTTAGTATAGTATTTAACTACTTAGTATAGTTTTCTTATAATAAAATTCTAATCTTATTAACTACGTAGGTAGGCTAACTATACCTTAAATATAGGGTGTTTCTCCTAGGCTATAGATTTAGAGGTATATACTATTTATTAAATAAATTACTACTATTTACTTAAACGCCGTTTAATTAGAGTTATTATAGAAATAAGGGAAGCTATAAGGTTATAGTTGTAATAGTATTTAGTGAGTTAATTCGATAGCAATTAGTATTAATAAGGCGCCCCTTTAGTTATAAGTTTTAGATTTACCCTACTCTAAGTCTAGCGCTACGAGTAGTAGTCTCTCGCTACTCCTCCCCCTTCTAGGTCTCTATAATTAGGTATAACTTATTAATAAGGCCTAATTATATAATAAACCTCTTATAAGACTATTATAAGAGGGCTTTAGTAAGGCTATTTACTATTAGCTCTACTAAAGGGGTATAAATAACCTTAATATACCCCTTATTAACCTCATACTATAGCTAGTAGTTATAGATATTAATATAGCAGGGCCTTATTTATAGCTAACCTATCTCTTTTATAACGAGACCTATAGTTTATAAGTTTTTATGCTAGATTATAACTTTTAGCGTAGTATTAATAGTTATACCTATAAATATAGGAGGTTTATTATTTAAGAGAGAGAATTATTGAGCTATAATTAGCTAGCTTATAAATAGTCTCTCTCTTACTACTTATAAGAGGGCTAGAAGCTCTAATTTTATAGCTAATATTATAACATTACTCTACTTATTTACTCTCTATAAGATTTATCCCTCTAAATAGCTTTATAGTAAATAATTATAAGCTCTTTCTATCTAAGGTATTATTAGTGAAACTTATATCTCATACTGCTTCGAGGCCTTTGAATAATCCCTTAGGGACTCTATATTCTAGGTATAGTCCCTTTATATATGTAAGGTATTATATAACTCGGTTTACTATTATATAGTAATAGGGCCTAGGGTTTTAGTCAAATTAAGCGAGTCTAGTAATTATAAATAAGATATTAGGTCTACTTACTACTATAGCATATAGGAGGGACCCTACTTTCTACTAATACTTTATAATCTTACTCTTTATTACCTCTCTATTATAAGGTAGGAGTTCGTTTTATACTATTATGGTCGTGAAATCTCTTATAGGCTTATTATTAAGGGGTTTTAATAGCTTCTTAAAGAAGGATAACTATAATAAATATAGCTTATAATTAGGTCGGTCTTATATAACTTTAATCCCTAGAAATTACTAAATACCCTTAACGTGGTTCATTAGTTGGCCGCGTATATTAGTTAGCTGCGCACCTTTTCCCAGACCAGCTTAGTTGTTAACTACTTCTATATTTAACGCGTAATTACTCTATAACTATATTACTAATTTACTTATAAGAAGATAAAATCCTTCTTACTATTAAAGCAATCCGATTAATATATACTATAACCTAAAAGCTAAGTATATAACAGATAGCGAAGACTTATAGTATTCCTCAAAGCTCTTTATATAATAGAATAAATACCTAGACTTAATAATATAAACTCGATCTAATTAAGGAGAAAATACTTTCCTAATATATTATTAAATAGGATACTAGAGGATTTCCTTTATGCCTTACTAGTATAGAAAATATAGCTAATCTCTAATTATAAGCGTATAATAATAAGCCTATTAGTAGGTAATAGGCTAAGCAGTTTATAGACTAATACTCTACTCTAAAGAATAAGTTTCATTATCCATATAATTATTAAAGGGCTCTTTAAGAGGACCTAGAGGTTATTTTAAAGTAGATTATATTGTTATATAATATAATAACTAAATATAGAATCTAAGAGAAGGACCTTTATAATTTAATATGACTAGCTTTATAATAGGTATAATTACTATATTAACAGTAATAATATGCGGTAATTAACGTAGTAAAGTAAATTCTATTTAGCCTAGTAACTATAAATAAGCTATAGTTATTAAATATATTAATTCGGGGGGGTAATATATCCCCCTATTTATAATTATTAAGGGTATATATCTATAAGGGACTAGATACCCAGACCGGAGAAGCTAGAGATGCCTCGGCCTATATAGGCTAAAAGGATAGAGAGGCCTATAGGTCTAGGGCATAGAACCCTCATAGCAAAGATATAGCAAATACTTACTAAAAGCTAGAAATAAAGGATCTTAGAAGAAGTAAGCAAAAGTAGTATAATAATATAAATCCTACCTTTTAGATGCTTCTACTATTAGTTTAATCTAACTATAGCTCTTAGCCCCTTTAATATCTTTATAATTCTCTTGCGTCTATCCTACTTTAGGAAGGTTAGTAATAATAATAGCACTATATACCTAAGTAACGCCTACTAATTAGGCTAAAGAACCTATGCCTAATATTTACTAAGAGTAGAGTAAAATAGCCTATATAAACCTATATAAGGAAGCTAACCCTAGTAAATAATTACAGGATAATATAAGCTAAGAAGGGGAGGTAAGAAGCTATGCTTTAAGCGAGGCTAGGGACCCTAAGGAGAACGGGCTACTTATGCTAAATGCTCGCTATATAGATAATAAGTATATATAGAAAAATAAGGAATATAAGGCCCCTTCCTATAGACTAGATAGGCTAACGGGCTAGATATCCGCAGCTATAGCTAATAGGCTAGCCTAAGCTAGAGGGCTAGATAAAGTAACTAGCTAAGTGCTAATATAATAGATTATAACTATAATAACTAACTAGTATAAGCTAATTACTACTATATTAAGCAACTAAGCTCCTACTAAGCAATCGCCTAAGGTTTATAAAAAACCCCTGAATTATAATATAGTATGCCTTATTAGCAAATCTACTAGTATAATAAGGGAAGATTAGCTTATTATAGTTAAAGAGGCTTATAAGCACTACCCTAGCTGCTCTAATAGCTAGTATATTTAGTAGGCTTTGAGTATAATAGAGCATACCTTATAAATAGAATAGTAGAATTATTAGCAAATACTTATAGATAAGTTAGGGAATTAGGTTAACCCTAAATAGGAAGATTTTAGAATTTTTATAAGAAGGTAGTATATCGCGCCTAAGCTCTAAGAGTAGAACTATTATAATACTTTGAGATAGTATTATTAGAAGGATAATAAGAAACTAATTATATATTAGGCTTAATAGGAGTCTATTAACTAAGTATTTAGTAAGCTAAGCATAGGTAATATAAAAGCGCATGCCTTCTTTTAGGGCCTTATTAGGACCCTAAAGGATAAGCTCTTTAAGTAGGATATTAACTATACTAATATATATACTGTCGCCCTATATATAGAGAGATTATAGGAGATTATAAAAGGAAGATATATAGGAACGTCTACTAGCTATTCTAAGTTATAAAAGGAACTATACTTAGGCTCTCTAGACTACCCTTATAAGAGCAGCTTATAACCCCCTAGGTTAATAGTCTTAAGGGATTGCTACCTAGAGACCCTACCCTAGAACAACTACTTAGCAGATGCCCGTATAATACCTAGCGCTAGTAGTATATCCTCTAACTCCTAGGGATCCTAATGCTATAACTATAAGAAGTATAGCTATATCTCCCCTAATTATACTAAACCCTATGCATAGCTAATAGGTAGTAACTAGAACCTAAACCTAAGACGGGGCGGGATAAGCGTAATTATAATACCCTATATAACTAATACTAAAGACTTAGAAAACAAGTAGGCATAGATATAACCCCGAGGGGTACTATACTAGAAATTACCTTAGTTCTAGTAGGATAGACTATTAAAGGATAGGTATTAGCGCTCTAAATATCTATCGAAGTTAAACTAGAGGTTAATATAGATACCTATATAGTAATAGATATTTTATAAGAAGATCTTATTAAGAGGCTCTAACTAAAGGAGGCTACTAGTATTATAGCCCCTAAATTAATAGATTTCTAGGGAAGACCTATACCTATAGGTAAGGTCTACTAGCTTATATTCTTCCTTATAAATAGTTAGGGTTACCTATAGAAGATTTGCTAGGCTTTTATTATAAGCCCTCGCCCTAAAGGAGCAGGAGATATCCTTCTATCTAATAACTTAATAGAATAGGAACGTATCTATATAGATACTTGCGCATATACCTAGTTATATAAACCCCTCTTACTCGCTAAGTCTTGCGAGTTACAAGTGCGCAGGTCATCAGGAATGAAGGTATATTATAGAAGTAACTATTCGGAAGGGTCACCCGCATCGCAGGTTAATATCCACACGTGCAGCTTATATAATACTGCACGTCACGTAGTAGGCCGTGAGGCTATAGCTCAAAGTGAGGATATCGCAATATACCCCCTTAGATATTATAGATAGCTAAAAAAACGCATTCCTCACTACCTTATACCTAAAACCTATCTAAATCTATTATATAAAACGTATAAAAATAGCTTTTATAGTAATAAAGTAAATAAATAAATAAAAATATCGTTTATAGTTATATTTATAGAACGTGAGAATACTTAATAGGGTTACTCGGTTATTAAGGCGGGTTTTAAATACTCTTAGAATTAACGAAATTTCCTAATATAGTTAGTATAAGCTATCGGGTATGAGTAGTAGAGGTAAATAAGACCTCTTATACCCTCTTTCAATTGAATTTTTTTCTCCCTTAGACTACTTATAATTTATAAAGGTAAGTTTTTAAAAATCCTAAATCGCCTGCTATAACGCTTATATATTATTAAAACGATTATTAGAACGTTTAATATAATTATTAGAACCCTTACTAACCGTTTTATAGATTAGAATTCATAATACCTATCTCTAAGAAGAAAGCTACTACCCGCGTACGCATAGTGCGTAAGCGCGAGCGTGAGAAGGCTACTACTAATACTACTACTACTATTAGTAATCCCCCTCCTATCTCTAATAATGATAATAATAAGGAGTCTGCTACGCCCCCTACCCCCCTCACGCTTCCCCCCCCCTATCCCCCCTATCCCTATATTGAGGAGGTCGAGGACGAGAGCAAGTATAACACCCTGCATATATACTATCTAGAGTATCTTATATAATAGAGGCGTTATACTAATCGTTTAAAAATAGCTCCCCGAGGACCCCTCTGCTATAATATCCCTTACGAGGAGTGCCTTAGGTCTGCCCTCGCGGGTAAGACCTAGGGTTACTATTATAACCCCGCGCCTATAGCTGCTAGCACCTCTAGCGCGAAGCGCTATAAGAAGAATTAGTATATATTATATGCCTCCGCCTCTCGTAGTTATCCCTATACCCCTCTAGCGCTTATTATAATACCCTTCGCTTACTACCTCTAGGAGGTTATAGAGTCTAACTCTACTACCTAGGCTATAAGTATAATACTCTTTTAGAAGCGTCTTAATTATAGAGGTGTTTTTTAAGCTTTAGAAGCATTTTTTAATCCGTTTCTAACTTTATATATAGGATCTTAATCGCTAGAGAGCTAGTATCTAATACGCCCTCGCCCTCGCTTAGAGTAGTATTACTAAGACCCCTGCTCCCGTTATATCTGCTCCTATGCTCCTAGCTACCCCTATGCTTGCTCCTCCTCTAGCTCCCGCTATACCCGTTGCACCCGCTGCCTCTTCTGCTACGCTTATTACCCCTAGTACTACGCCTACTATCTTCTCTCTATCTAATAGTAGATAGGGGGTCCCCCCTAGCCCTGCTATAGCTAGCGGACTCCTTATAGCTACCTTAGCCTAATATTAGCAGAGCTAGTTAGATATATTCGCTACCTCCTCTTATACCTATTAGAGCTAAGCTTTATTATTAGGTTTAGGGGTTTCTATATATATTTAGGGCTTCGGCCTAGGATAATATTCGCCTTTAGGTATTTTTAGACTTACTTTTAGGCTCTCGCAAGCTAAATCGGGCTTCCTAGCTATAGGGCTAAATATAGACTTTTCTTAGCTGCTATACCCCCTTATTTCTAATTATTCCTACCTCATATCCTTTATAATAAGTATATATATATCTGCTAGGTTTAGTAGCGCGCAGAAGTACTCAAACTTGCCTCTAGAAAGGTTCTTCATAAGACTATTAGCAGGTATTAAGTCTATAGGTATATAGGCTATATCAAAGCTACCCTTTTAGAACTCTTATTATAACTACGCGTTCTAGATATCTATATAGCGGAGATACGTTGCGATACGTTCTCTATTACTTACTATAAGTCAGATTATCTATTAATTATTATAGTTAATCTTCTAGGCGTCTTTTCCTATATTTAATGCTATATCTTAGAAGAGTCTTTTAAATACTATCGCCTCTTTTATAGTATTCTTAAGGCTTAGAAGCTCTGCTTCTATTATAGATATTATAATAGTATTTTAACGCATAGCTTTCTAATATATCGCACCTCTAAAGAGGAATATAATATATCCTTAGGCTAATCTCTGCATTTCTTTATTATCTATAAATAAAGCATTACTTACGATCTAGAGAGCTTATATACCCCCTATGTTTCTAAAGCAAAGAGCGAGGAAACGTGTTATATAGAGGTATTAGATCGTCTAGTTAACCGCTGCTATATAGGCTAATAAAGGGTTTATGAGAAACCACAAGAGATATATAGCTATAAAAGCTATATCTAGATATACTATTATCGCTAAATAAAGTATAGAACCGACTTTCTCCTAGTACTCTTTTATATATATAGGAGAAGCCTATTCCTTATTCTTCTTAAGTTCTATAAGGGGTAATAGGGTCGTAGGATATATTCCTTCTTAAAGATCGAAACGCTTAGCAACCTTCTCAATATACGAGTTATATACTAAATAGACCTTCCGGGCTATATAAACCCTAACTACTCGGATCCCGAGGTAATACTTAATAGTACCTTAGTCTTTGAGTTCGTATTTAGCTTTTAGCCCGTTTATAATCTATTTCGCTCTAGAGGAGTATTCCTAGTAGTGCAGAATAAGAATATTATCTATATAGAATAAAACCAGAACCCGATATTTAGGATCCTAGAAGAGATACGCCTCTTCTAAGCTTAGGGCGAGTCTTAGCTTCTTTAGAGTCGTTAAGAAATACTTATACTAAAGAAGTAGTATATCTCTAAGGCTATATAAAGCTTTATTAAGTTTAATATACTTTCTTTTATATTTAAAACCCTCTAGGAGTTAATAGTAAATTAGAGGTCTATTTAGATCCCTCTCTACGTTTAGGAAAGCGTTATCTACATTAAATTACTATACTTCAAGGTTAAATTAAGCAGCTAGGGCTATTATAACGCGAAACGTTTTCGCAGCGAGAGTTGCTATATATATGTTTTCCAGGCTGCTCTTCTGCTAGAGGTCTCCTTATATATAGATCCTAGCCTTAAAACGCTCTAGATTGCTATTCATATTAACCTTATATATAAATACCTATTTCAGGAGTAGGGGTCTTAATTCAATAGCTTATTAGTTGATTTCTCGCTACGTTCCTTTTTCTCATAGTTTCTTAATTTTAAGCTTTACTACCTCTATAAAGCGCTTATATAGATATTTTAGAAGCGTTAGAAGTTCTTTCTAGCTTTAGGGGAGCAATTAGAGCTTAGATATATATATATCTCGTTCTGAATCCTCATTATCGCGCTCCTATTTTTAACTTCTAATGCGACTTTATACGTATAAATAAAGCATCGTATACCTAGAAGAACCTTCTTCTACTGCCTTCTTCGCATTAGGCATAAACGTTATAAAGAAGGCCTCCTAGGCGTATTAGTCTTTAATAGGAATAACCTTTTCCTAGTAATTAATCTCAGAAAATAGCTATTCTAACTCGTATCTCTTATCTATTATATTAGAATAGGTCCCCGAGATATTATTAATAAATAAAATAAAGTCTCTAAATCGCTCTAGAGGCTATCGATTATATTAGCTCGAACGGCTTGCCTTTCTATAATCCTTCTAATTATAGGCTCTTTTAGGAGCCTCTTCTAAGCCCTTTGCTTTATATACCTAGTTTATAACTCTAAGTATCTTATCTTTCGACTTAGAAGGGTCCTCAGGAGGTATTAACACTTTCTTCTCTTTATCTATATCTAGCACTAGTATTCCAAGTCGAACTTAGGGTCTACTATTTTTACTCCAACCTTTATTAGGAGTAGTATAAGTACTATTATCCCCCTCTAAAACGTCTATAACCTCCTTAGTTTATTCATAAGATTCGTTATAAGACGAGTTTAGCGCGTTAGCTTCCCCTCTCTAGCTCCTAATTATAACTTAGGGTCCTAGAGTATATTTAGGAGTAAGAAGACCTCCTAGAGCCTCCTTTCAGATCTCCTTATATATTATAACGTCTTATGACTATACAACTAAGGTCTCTTGCTCTTTAAGAGTATCTTCTACTACGTTATTAGCCTATTCCTATATACCTAGAAGCTCGAGTATTAAATTTAGAAATAACTCGAGCTCTAGTTCCTATTCGATAATACGATATATAATCTCAGCTAGTATTACTATACGTTCGTCCTCTTTCGAGTAGAACTTCAACTTATTAAACTATATATTACATATAATAATCACTCTCTTGAGCGCAGGCACCCAGATCCTATATAAGTTATATGTATTATTAATATACCTAACCAGGTATCCAACATATCCCCGCGGATATACCTTATAGTACGTTCTTCCTTATCCTTTTTCTCGTTCCTTTTCGAGCAGGTATATATAATAGCTATATATATATATCTATCCCTAGTATAGCCGAAGGTCTCTCCTAATTACAGATATATAGGAAGGGGCTTACTAATAGAAGTATTAAGTATACTATTCTTCTTTAACTTAATTTAGCAACTTCTAATTAGTCTTTTGCTATAGGGATTAGTTAAAAAGATAAATCCCCGCGAGAGTTAACTCTAGCTATATTTCTAGGGGAAGATTAGCTCCCTCTCGTATCTTAATACCTCTTAGAATCGCCTCCTGACTAGCATGCTCTAAACTACCTACTAGCTCCTTCGTATCTACTAGGGGTATCTCGAGTATAATTCTATTATTCTTTGCCTAGCGTTAATAGCGCGTGCTGCTATTAATAGAGATTATAGCTATCTTATTATCCTAGCGGATAATATAAATCGCTAATCTATATTGCCTTCTAACCTAGTATTAAAAGTAGAAAAGTATTATAAAGACTTCCTTAAGCGAATATTATATTAGGGGGAAACCCTATAGCTTGCCCGAGTATTCATCCTTAATAATTAGGATATAGAGGGCTCCTAATATCGCTTCAAAAGGGTAATAGAAAATATCCCAGAAGATATAATAATATAGATAAATCGCTTTATTTTCTAACTTTAAGCGCGAGATAACCTTCTTTATATAAGTTCTAGTATATATTTTGCATTATATCCGCGTTAGGCTATATATCTTCACCCCCTAAACGTTCTTAACTATGCGTTCGAGAGCCTCAGGGCCTAAGTGCCTAGAACGAAGATGCTATAGGTATGCGTTATCTAATCGATCTCTGCGATAGTTATATATATCTTATCTACGAGGGGCTTTTACTAGCTAGGTTATAATAACAACGCATGCGAAACTCACTAGTATACTTTTAAGAGGGTATAAAGAAAGGGGGTTATATTTAAGGAAGACTAAATCATACTTTTAGATCAATATAGCGATAACTACGCTTCGAGCAAGGTTTCCTATGCATAAAGTATAGTCGAGTCTGCAAAACTAGATCTTCTATGCGTTAAGGCGACTTTTAGATATAATATTAATATAAAAACCTTTAATATAAGCGATATTCTTAAGTATGAGATTGCCCGACCCCTATCTATATCAACCCTTAAAGATCCCTTTAAGAATGCGGGTTCCCTAGCCTATAACTAGGATCCGGGTTATACCCGCTTCTATAATATCTTCCGGGCTAGACTCTACGTAGGAGTCGTCTAGTAATAGCGATTTATTATTAACTAAGTATATAGCACCGTAGTTATTATAGACTATACTACGCGAGAAGATATATAGCAGGGTAGAGGCGTTAAGCGAGTATATCCCTAGTATAATCGCTTTAGGAAGGCTTTATAGATCGATTAATATAGCTATAATATTAGATAGGACTCTAGTATTCGACCCCTAGCTATATCTACTATTCTAACCGCTTCTTCTACTACTATTTCCACGCTATTAGCCTCTTCTACTATATAATCCGCCTCTTTTATAATTAGTATTGCTTATCTAGTTCGAAATCTATCCTTTGCGTGTAATAATAGCCCTTATATTTAACTATTCGCCTTAATTAAGGCTAGAAAGGATTTCCTAAGCTTCTTCGTTATCTATAGAGATCTAGCGGAACCTATAAGATCCCTTATATATATACTCTAAGCGCCTATATATCTCAGGGGTCTAAGAATGCTCTTCTCTATATAAGTAGCTATTAAGACGCGCATTAGAGGGGTTATTAGACCTTCTACCTAAAGTAGCAAATAGAGCGTTCGATCTATAAGAGCCCTTAGTAAGCGAGTATTTATAGGCTAGGGCTGAGAAGATAATCCTATACTATTCTAATATGCGTATTAGAAGCCTTAAACTAGTATTTATAACGAGCTATATAAGCTCGGTGCGAGCCTAATCCGGGGCGAGTTAGTATCTAACCGCTTCGAGGAAGGTTTATAATGCGAGTTCTCCCTAGACCTCTAGGATATTAAGTCTTTTCGCTTCTATATAGCAATAATATTACTCTATATACTAAGTAGAGGGGTTAATACTTAAATTAGCTTTATTAAGTAATTAAAGATAGTTCTTATAAGCTATATTAGCAACCGCGAGCGTTATAGGTGCGAGCTGCCTCTTGATCTCGCGTATAAGGGCTTATAGAGTTACCCTTAGCTAGGTATTATTATTTAGGATAGCTAATTTAGTATTAGTTAGAATAGGGTTTGAGACTATCTTATTAACCCACGTCCAGAGGTTAAAGTAATATATTAAGAGGGTCTACCGATCTGAGGAAGTCGCTATATAATCCTTAATCGCTATATTATAGTCCGTTTTTATATCCTTATAAATAGCAGTCTAAGGCGTTTATAGAGATTCTAAGAGGGAGGATAATCCCCCTATCCTATTAGGAATAATACTTATTTCTTCCTCACTTCCCTAGGTCTCTATAGTTAGATAGATATTCTCTAGAGCGCTCTCGGGAGCCTCTACTAGATATTTAGCCTCCTCTAGATGCTATTTTACCTACTCGATATACTCTTCTTAGTATTTTGCATTCAAGAGAGCTTAGCACTTAGTAATAAACTTAGAGATCTTTAGGGCTATAGTTACTTATAAAGGGTCGGGGTAATTATCTATATCTAGGTTAATATAATCCTAGAGGCTTCTTAGGCGTATATAGAACTTAAAATAGGTATACTATATAGGCTAGTTGCTTCTAGATATAAGAATATCTCCTGCAAGGGGAATCTTATTATTAGTAGAGGATATAATAGATAAGGATAGTAAAGGAATTAATAAAAAGGGTAGGAATAGGTTTCCTATATATAACTTATAATAGAGGGGTTTTTTAAGCTATTATTAGAGCTAGGCTTATAACTCTTATGAGTTATAAGTACGCAGGTTATTAGGAATAAAGGTATATTATAGAAATAACTATTTAGAAGGGTTACCCGTATCGCAGGTTAATATCTATACGTGCAGCTTATATAATACTGCACGTCACGTGGTAGGCTGTGAGGCTGCGGCTCAAAGTGAGGATATCGCAATACTAAGCTAGAGGTAATTATCTAAGAGATTATAGAAAATAGCTAATAAGCCTATATTATAGATCTAATAGGTGCTATAAGCCCTGATAAAAAGGATATAAAGACCTTAGGTAAAGATTCGCTAGATAATAAGCAAGAGAAGAAGATTCCTAGGGAACTTTAAGACTTTGCTAATATTTTTAATAAGGAGAATATAAAGAATGTTCTAAAGCTAAAGAGAGTAATATACTATATTAAACTAAACCCTAGTAAAGAACTACTATATAGACCTATATACCCTATATTAGCGGAGTAGTTATAAATGCTTGCTAAGTATATTTAGGATATAGAGGTAGCAAGCTATATATATTACTTAACTAACTCCGCGGGAGGACTAGTACTATTTATACCTAAGAAGGATAGAAGCCTATAACTATATATAGACTATAGAGGACTAAATAAGATTATAATAAAAAACCATTATCCTCTGCTATTAATTAGCAAGCTTCTAGATAGACTCGCTAGAGCAAAGTTTATTTCTAAGATTAACTTAAGCAAGGTATACTACTAAATTGCAATTAATAAAGTAAATAGGTGGAAAATAGCGTTTAGAATATAATATAGGTACTTTAAGTATACTATAATACTATTTAGGCTTATAAATACCCTAGTAACGTTTTAGGCATATATTTACTAAATACTTACTAACTTTTTAGATACTTGCTATATTATATTACTAGATAATATTCTAATTTACTTAGATATAAGGGAATAATATACTAAGGATCTCTATGCTATCCTATGCTACCTAAGGGCTACTAAGCTATTTATAAAACTAAAGAAGTGCGACTTCTACTAGATAGAAGTAGATTTTCTAGGGTTCTATATTACCTAAGATAGTATTAAGATAGACCTAGATAGAGTCTAAGTAGTTACTAAATAACTAGTATTAAAGTCTTTTAGAGATATCTAAGTATTCCTTAGCTATTATAACTTCTACTATAAGTTTATTATAAGATGTTCTTATATTATAACCCCTATGAATAGCGCGCTCAAGGGAAGCTAGAATAGCATGAAGTTAGGGGCCTTTGCCTAGATAGGGGAGATATAGATTATATTTAAGATACTTTAGAGAGTATTTACTAAAGCCCTAATACTAAGATACTATAACCTAGCGTTAGAAACTAGGGTTAAGACTAATATATCTATTTAGGTAGTATCTAGTATGGTCTTATAGAAGTATAGCATAGTTTAATACCTAGTAGCCTTCTAGTTAAGGAAGCTCTTAGATATAGAGAGGCGCTAAGCTATAGGTTAATAAGAACTCCTTATTATTATAGAAAGTTTAGATTACTAGGTATAGTACCTATAAGGACTCCCAAAGAAATTCATAGTACTTATAGACTATATAGCGCTAAAAGGAGTGCTTACTATGCCTACGCGGGATATCTATAGAAGACTTATATAATAGGTTTACTACCTATTAGCGTTTAACTTTGAAATCTAGTATAAGTTAGGGGTTACTAATCCAGTAGATAGAATATTATAACGCCCTAACTATATAGTAGAAGATACTAAGGTGGATAATATACTTCCTACCCTTAGAAAGAAACTTAGGCTTGTTAGCTAGCTTTTAGTAATAGATTGCTAGTATATTGCTAAGCTTAAAGGAACTATAGCTATTATAAGAACTTATATCTAAGCTCTTTAGCAAGGTATATAAGAACCTTACTAGAGGGCTAGCTCTAAGGTTAAGGGATCCTCACCCTTAAGTTAGCACCACCCTATAATAGGTACTAACAAGCTACTATATATAAGTATATATATTAGCGCTGTTACCTGCATTAGTTATTATTAATCTAAAGACTCCTCGTTTTATAATATATAACTTAGAGCTTATTGTATTAACTATATAGGAGATCTCTTTATATATACTCTTAATAAGATTAGATAACTTTAGGGTTTTATTATTAGTATTCTTTCTCTAAGTTAACTTATATATTATTTCTTATAATATAAGAAGTATTTAGTAAATAGTTTAAATAGAGTTATTAAACTATTCTAACCTATTACTACTTTTTATTATTTTAATAGCTCTTAGCTTTAATATAGCTACTTTATATTTTATAATCTATTTAGAGGTTACTTTCTATATTATACTCCTGTCTTTATAAGGAATTTAAAAAACTTTAATATATATCTCTTAAGTAGCTTTAAGCTAATAGATCTTATTGATCTCTATTCTCGCTCTCAATTAAATAATACTCTTAGTAATTAAGTTCTCTAGAATAAAGTAGGTTTAATAATACTTAGGATAGACTATCCCTTAAATATAATTCTTAAATTAAACTATAACCTTATATAGCTCTTTAATCTCTTTTTTCTATTTTGATATATTGCTATATATAATATATATATATATATATTAGTCTTATTTTATTAATTTATTAAATAACGTAGCTAGTTTCAACCTAGTAAGAGATATTTATTCTAAACCCCCCTAAGTAATAACTAGCATAGGAATTAATAATAATCCTATATTACTAGAGTAGGTATTTATTACTAGGAAGTTAGCTTTCTAGAGGTAGTCTTAAAACTTTAGCTTTATTAGAGAGGTCTTTAGAATAACCTTAAGATCTTCTTTCTTAATATTATCTAGGTTAATATACTCTTATATTTCTATTAACTTAAACTTATATTAGGTTTAATCCTATTAGAGGGGCTAATCACCTAAATTATATAGTTTTAATAAAAAGCTATAGGCTCTAGAGGCTCTAGCAGTATTAATAAATATGAGCTTATTATAGGCTTATATATTAATAATATATAAGTAGATTTAATACTATAGATTTATTTAGATATCTTTAATTAGTTTCATATATAATATTTAGATTATTAATCATTAAATTATATAGTATAAGGCATAAAAGTAATTAAGAATTAATATATAACTATTATAAAAATTCTATATATAGATCTAGGTGGAGTTTATACTTAAAACTAGTTAATATAGATATCGCTTAATTTAGCTAGATTTCGCGCTACTTTTGCGCGCATATTACGCCCTACTGCGCGCGCCTAGGGGTTTAATTTTATTATAATATATAGATGTATCCGGTATATTATATAATACTAGTACGTTTATGGAATATTAGGGTACCTAGAATTAGGATATAAGGACCCTTACAAGGTCTCCCGTAGTAGTTACTATAATATAAGTAAGTTTTTTCCTATCTTATAATACCTACTATTCATAGTAATATTGGTATAGGTTATAAGCCTAGCTTACTCCTAAGCTATAGTTACGTATACGCCATGCTTTAACGGGTAGGAGACCCTGAAGCTACCCTACTACTATAAGGGCTCCTAAGAGCCCTAGTATTACCTCGTAGCAGCGATACGAAGCCTAGAGGGTTCATAAGAGAGCCCTGCTAGCGAGGGTTGTTATATACTAAGATAATAGGGATTCCCTAAGAGAGAAGGCCTTATAATAAAGCCCTAAGGGGAGGTAGGATCCCGCGAGGGAGGGCCTCTAATATTAGGGAGGGCCTATGCGCGAGTAAGGATCCCATTAATCTAGGATAGTTATAATACCCCCTTAGGTTAGAGTATAGATTTAGACGTATATTATAGCTAGTATTTAGGATTACTTAATTAGGAAGTTATAATAATTTTAGAAGTTATAATAACTTTAGAAGTTATAATAACTAGAAGTTATAATAACTAGAAGTTATAATAACTAGAAGTTATAATAACTAGAAGTTATAATAACTAGAAGTTATAATAACTAGAAGTTATAATAACTTTAGGTGTAGAGCGCTGAGGTTTTCAGGGAGTAATAAGGCAGGGCTAAATTAATAATATACTAGTTAAGGGAAGGTATTATAATATATAGATATATCTAGTATATTATATAATACTAGTACGTTTGTAGAATATTAGGGTACCTAGAATTAGGGTATAAAGACCCCTATAAGGTCCCCCGTAGTAGTCACTATAATGCAAGCAAGTCTTTTTGCATCTTATGATACCTACTGTTCATAGTGATGTCGTTACAGATTTGACACTACGCCCCATCGCGCGTGCCAAGGGGTCGATTTGACAGGTTTGACACTATGTCCCTGGGAGTCCAATCTGACACTGTTTCCCGCGGCGATGCAACACGCCCCTTCACTCTGAGATGTCAGCGGCGTCCCATGTAGTTCCAGGTACCTAGGGTCTTGTTATCAACGCCCATCTCCTAGAGCATCCAGGTCCATTCCCCCCTGCTCGCCGCTTTTGATCTCAAGCAGGACCGTCCCAAGCCCTAGTGCTGGGAGTATGGCGACTTGCCCCAACTGCGAGGCTGAATTCACTAGATTGAGTGTGAGCAGGAAGACTTCAGGATCCGGCAGCAAACGTGAGCGTGACTTGGATAAACGCTGTGCCAGGATTCCACAAGACAATCAAGGCTCGTAAGTTACTTCATTGTGTTTTTGCAATGGGTTGGCTGTCGGCTGTCGGCTTTCTGCAGATCGCGCCGTCTAGGACCTTATTGCTGGTATTTTTTACTCTGCTGATGACTCTGCTGATGGTGAGGGAGGCCAGGTTTTGTTGGTAGCGTGAAGGGTGCCATCTCATCTTGATCGACTACTGCCTAAGCTCGGCTCAGTTGTGGTTGGACGCACGCCCCCTCCACCACCAGCTTTTTACTAGTAGGTAATCTGTGTGATGGGATCCATACAGGCAGCTGCGTGTTGCCTAGTCTTGGAGAAACTTGGATGGTATGGGTTGTGATCCCCCCCCCCCTCCCAATCTATGGTGTGAAGGAACAACAGAAAGAATCTAATGCCAGCGTACGAGAAGTAACAGGAAGCGAACAGTCGCATTTGACGTATTTGGACGAATCACGCTGGCCATTGCAAAGTGATAGCTCAGCAGGGCGGAAGGAGTTTCTCAAATTGCACTGTTTTCCACGCCCGGTCGTTATCCCGAGTTGGTGGTTGGCTATTGCCATTGAGCCGCGAGGCGTCTCTACGTATTGCCAATGGGTTATAGTCTCCAGCAGCTTCGCGTAACATAAATACCATCGCCATCCTCTGCCGGGAAATGATTTATTTGGCTGTTGCATCTATCCTAACAACAATCACACACTCCATTTCTCAGACAAGATCCACATTCTCAACAGCATAGACTTCGCGATGGCGCCCTTTGTACTACCCTCCATCGAGGCTTTGATCAGGGCCCCCGCTATCACTGACTGTCTCGGTGGATCTGCTTTGATCAAAGTCCACAGTATCTCATTCTATCGAACCCATGCTAATGTCGGTGCTGCTTTTTTAGACTGAACCAGCAGTCACTAGTGGCACCGTGTCCTCGAGCATGACCGCCAACTGTCGTGCTTTTTCCTGCGACGGAAAGGATATCAAGATGGCGGAGAAATGCCCGAAGTGTGGCTGGGAATGCCCGAAGTGTGGCTGGGAACGCCCGAGTAGCGATGCTACCGATGCCGAGTATAAGCTCAACACTTTGCAAATTTGAGATATGATCGTTGTACTACGGATATCGCTGAGCTTGCGCAACGGTCTGCTTCACCATTCCTGAGAGCCAACCTCAGCTACAGGCCTTGATCCTTTCTCGTCAAGTTGAAGTTCTTCACTGAAGGAGAGCACGTGGCGTGAAGAAGAACCTTAATTTCTCTGAGTGTTGGATATCGACACATCCTACACCAGCTTTTGCCAACTATACAGTCGGCCTCTTATTGGGATTGATTCAACACATCCCTTCTGAAATAAATTGTTTCTACTATTAGTTAGATCTCACTGCATCTGACTTTCGTGAATTGAGTGAACATCAACGGAAGTGTTCCCGATCTGTGCGCATTTCTTAGTGGTAAAGATCCTGCCCAGTCTCAATGCCGAATCATGTCAAACGATGATCGGTTCAGGCGGTAACAAGATCGAAGAGAGGAATGAGGTGAATGACTGTCGGAGAACTCGCAGGTAGGCCCGTCTCTTCCCACTTTTTCCCTTCGCCCCCGGATGTGTGCGCTACGCAGTAAGCGACCGCTCGGCTCCACTTATATGCCTGATAAGACAAAAGGTTTATATGCCTAACCTACGGCAGCCTGCAGGGACGACTGGAAACGGTTAGAAATTGATTTGAGCTAGTCGTCCCTGCAGGCTGCCGTACTAACCCTTAATCTTACTTATCAAATAACTAGTCTAGCTGCTGCTTATGGGTTCAAGTAAATAAGTAGCGGCCGTTGCCTTGCGCATGCACTTTCACTTGCCTTCATTTACTTCTCTTCAATCTCTTGATGACACTAATCCTAGAATAATTGGATTTCCGCGTATATCGGCATGCCTCTCGAACATGATAACCAAGTGCCCGAACTGAATTGGAAGTCTGATATTCAGGATAATGGCTGCTTCTAGCGAACCAACTGGGATAGAGATGCAAATTACCCAGCCCGTGGGTCCCATGGGTACCCGCGGTATGGGTTGGGTAGTAACGGGTACTACCCAAAATATTAGAAGTTACCCATAGGTACCCATAGGTTATATGGGTTTAGGTTATAGCTAATATAGGTACCTATAGGTTATATAGGTTTAGGTTATAGCTAATATAGGTACCTATAGGTAAGAGGTTTTATATAACTTATTATAGGTATCTTTTATAGTAATCGACTTAATTCTTTAATTCTATAGATATCTATATCTAGAACTAATTACTACTATAGTTCCTGCCTGCCTTTAGGATTACTTAGACTAAGTAGAGGTCTTTAGGTATAATAATAATATACTTAGCGTGAATTATAGCAAGGTTAACTACTAGATTTATTAGTTTAATATATAAGTAACGAATCGGGGTATATACTCTTAAAGATACTAGCGAGAAGAGACTTAGTAGACTCTTAAAGAGCATAAATAGCTAAGGCTTAGAAGTGAAGATCCTAGTTTCCCTAGTCTTAGTAGATTTCATATATAAAGTACTAGAAGGGGAGCTTATAGATAAGAAGATTAGTAGACTTCTAATATATGCGAATTTCACGGAGGGCTTTAGCTAGGGAGGGTTAATTTATAGTTATCTTTTATGTTAATTTTAACTTACTACTAGGATGCTAGCGATACTTCTTCTTAATAGCTCTAGCCTAGATAGACTTACTAGGGGCTGATTTGCTACCTATAGTCTTCCTTACTTTAGGTACTTTGCTAGCCTTCTTACTAGACTTCTTGCTAGCCTTCTTAGCATTAGTAGCCTTTCGGGCGTTCTTTATTTTAGTAGATAATATCTAAATATAATTAGTATAAAGAATAGGTATAATAAAGGAGAGGTTTAACTTATAATATAATTTATATAATATTAAGTATAATATTAGTATTATTTATAGAAGAAAAAG
>JAOQIF010001357.1:0-19697 GCA_026260285.1 Colletotrichum sansevieriae
TTCTAAAGTTAACTACTAAGTATGTATTAACAAAATAAACCCCCCCCCCCCCAAAAAAAAAAGAATTTAAGTAAAATTAAATATAAACAGCGTTATAAAAGAGATATAGAGCTAATATTATTAACACTAGTATAACAAGTAAAAGTATACCTAATAACTAGATAACTAACTTTATAACTATTAGTTACATATTAATATAGCAAAAAAGAAGAAAGTAATTGTAACTTTATTTAATTAGAATAAAACGTGTAATCGAATAAATTACCTATTATGGTAGTTCCTACAATCAGCTAAAAAGAACAAAAACTATATATTAGGTTATTTATAGTCTAAAGAAACTACGAAGTCCTAACTAAGTACCCCGAAAGGAGAACTTAAGTAAAACTAAATATAAATAGCACTATAAAATAGATATAGGGCTAATATTACTAATACTAGTAAAAGTATACCTAATAATTAAATAAGTAGCCTTATAACTATTAATAATATATTAATATAATAAAAAGGAATAAAGTAACTATAGCTTTGTCTAATTAGTATAAAAAGTGTAGTTATATAAATTACCTATTTTAGTAATTCTTATGATTAGTTAAAATGAATAAAAACTATATATTAAGTTAGTTACTATAAGAAGTATATATTAATGGAATATTAATTCCCTAAAGTTAATAATATAGTTATTATTACCCAAAGTTAATATTAAGTTATGATTAGAAACTAAAATGATAGAAACCAATAATCCGTCATAAATCTATAAACTATAACTATAATAACACGATAGATCTAGAATATCTCAATTAGATAAAATAAAGCTGTAATAATTAACTTTATAGTAAGGTTTTTATAGTTAATTACCTATTATAGTAATTACTTAATTAAGTAATTACTAAACTAAGTAAGGTTTTGTGAGGAAAAAATGTATTATATATATGATAGATTTTTCTACTTAGAATAGATTTTAAGGAAGTAAGTAATTTAATATTTTTATCTATTTAACTACTACTATTTATTACTACTACTACTATTGTTATTATTATTATTATTTCTCTATATTATTAATAACTATTTATACTGGTTATAAATGGTTATTCTTAATTATGAGGAATTTTATGATAATAACTAACAAAACGAACAGGTTTCCCCTTTTGCTATATTATATAATATTTCTACCCCTAATAATATTACTTCGATTATATATTCTTTTACGTATAGTGAAAAATCTATATTAATAGAACATAGATTCCCTAGAATTAATAATATAGTTATTATTAACTAAAGTTAATATTAAGTTAAGATTTAAAACTAAAACAATAGGAACTAATAATCTATAATAAATCTGTAAAATATAACTATAATAGTAGTATTAAATAAAATAAAACTATAATAATCAACTTTATAGTAAGGTTCTTATATTTAATTACTTACTATAGTAATTACTTAATTAAACAAAAGTTTATAAAGAGAAAATATATTTTATATGTAATAGATTTTTCTACTTAAAATAAGTTCTGATAAAGTAAGTAGTTTAATCTTTTGAGTTTATAGTTATATCATAGCCCCGCTATAAAAAGATTGTAGTAAAACTCACTCTACATATAGGTATCAATCCAGAAACACTATATAGGTACTTTAACTTATACCCTCTACTTCTTAAGGAAAATAGTATAAAAACCCTTTACGTTCCTACTAATAAGTAAACCCTTATATAAAGTTTAATATCCACTTCAGCTAAATAGACTAGTAGAATAGTAATAGCGCTAGCTACGTAGTATAGGGCTAGTAGCGCTATATATAGTAGAATTAATTATATTAGGGCTAAATAGATTACTAAAGTTCTTATAACTTAGTAATATCCTTACTGTCCTTCTAATAAAGTTAACGCTACTATAAGAGATATAACTTCTTAAGTAAAGAGGTTATTATAAGAAGTTCTTATAGCTAGAAATATAAAAACTCTATTACTATATATAAAGCTTTATACTTATTCCTCTTCTTGTTTTTGACTTTATAACTGATAAGAAATCTTTTATAATATTTATACTATATAAAGAACTTAAGTTTACTAAACGTAAGCTAAGTAATACCTTTATTTGTATAAATAACATATAATGTTTCTAGAATAACTTTAACTTTAATATACTTATTAAGAAACTCTTATTTAAAGAATATTTTATAGAAAGCTAGAAGTATATTATCTTAATAGTTTTGATAATAAGTTTCTTAGAAACTTCTATAACTAGTAATATTATCCCTTTTATTAAGAAAACTTTAAATAATATTGATATTAAGTTTAACTTTATTTTTAGTTACTTTAATAAGTAGGATTATCTCTCTAAAGTACTTAAGAGTACTAAAGAGGATAAAAGCCTTATATAGAGAGATATCAGTGAGTATAGCTTTCCCTAGCTTTAATAAAAGGAGAGTATTACTAATAGTAATATAGCTATAAAGGTATTAGCTAGCTTAATTAAATAAGAAGACGAAAAGTAGATAGTAAAGAAGTAATAAAAATAGTATTTAATAGTAGTATAGGTAATATATAATCGAGAGAATATGTTAATAGTTTAGTAGTTAGTAGTTAAGTAATTATAAACTATATTATTACTAAAGTGAAGTTTAAAATTATAAGGTTATTAATATGTATATATAAGTGTAGTAGTAGTTAGGAGAGGGATATAGTTAGAGAGATTATATAACTAAACGCTATATTTATTATTAGGAGGTATAGAGATAGGAGGTCTATTGCTCTAAGCAGGTAAAAGTTATAGTAAACAGCTAGAGGCTGTAATTTAATCTTTCTATCTATTTAACTACTATTACTTATTATCTCTATTATTAATATTATTTCTTTTATATTATTAGTAACTGTTTATACTAGCTATAAATAGTCATTCTTATTAATAAAGAATCTTATAATAATAATAAGCAGAATAAGTACTTTTCCCCTTTTACTATATTATATAATATTTCTACCCCTAATAATATTACTTCGATTATATACCCTTTAATAGATAGAAAGAAATTAATAAAAGAGGTAATTAAGGAAAATACTTAACTTAGCTTATAATATTATGTAAGCTATAAAATAAAAGTAAAGAAGATCTTTAAATATTAATATAATTTAAAATATATTAGTATGTAGTAAGCAAATTACCTTCGTTTTAATAGTTAATTCATATTAATATTATTATATAAAGCTATTAGTCTCTTAGTAAGTTATATTTTGGTTTATTAAAAGCTTATTAATATTAGTCTAAAGCTAAAACTCTCTCAGTTTTAAGTATTAGAATAAATAAATAAATATTATAAAAGAAACTAGAAAGAATGTATTTAATAAAGATATATATGATAAATGAAATAAAGAATAAATAAAATATTACTAGAAACTAAAATTCTCTTTAAGTCTTGAGTAATCTCTAATAGTACAACATTTACTTAAGTTTTTTTGTAATATGCTATTTAGTTTTAAAAGTATATGAAGATAGATATAAAATAAGTAGTTACTATAAAACTAATCAAATAATTTAGCTCTTTATAAATTAAGCAGAGTGGTTTAGAAAAGAGTTATTAATTTTGAAAAGTAACTAAAGAAATAAACTTACAAACTATGTTGAGG
This sequence comes from Colletotrichum sansevieriae, assembly GCA_026260285.1. Classification (NCBI taxonomy): domain Eukaryota; kingdom Fungi; phylum Ascomycota; class Sordariomycetes; order Glomerellales; family Glomerellaceae; genus Colletotrichum; species Colletotrichum sansevieriae. The sequence continues at coordinate 3,617 of JAOQIF010001357.1, forward strand.
AAGTTTTATAGCCTACCCTATAAGATTGTCTACAGTAGATAAACCTAATAAGAGCACTTTAGCTAGTGCTTATCTAATAAGACGATTACAGTATATATACCTAGGGGCCTAGAATAACTACCTATGCTAAACCTAACTATAACCGCTGTACTGTTATAGCTCTTAGTATTATATTCATAATAGCTTTATTGCTAGTAAAGTTAATAGTCTTACCTATATGACTTATTTAAGTTATATATTAGAGATAGCCTTATAAGGTTAGCTATAGAAAAGCTTATCTTAGCTATATACTTAAGACGCTACTAGCGCTAAGATATAAGCTTATTCCTTATTATATAAACTACTTAGATTTCTATAACTTTATAATATATTCTATCCTACTTAATCTATAAAGCTTTATATTATAAAGCTTTATATAGCTTTACTTTAAGTATATTCTAAAACGCTAGGATTAATACTAACTATAAAGCTAGTTTTATTATAATTAGTAAGATAATACTTTTTAACTTATAAAGCCCTATAAATAGCGTAATTATAGCTATATCCCACTTTATAGTCCTAGAAGCTAATATTATAGCTATAGTCGATACCTATTTACTTTAGTAAATCTCACTAGAAGAGGTAGCTATATTTACTATTAATCCTAGCTATTATGCTTACTTTAATAATATCCTTAGTAGAGTAATATAGCTAATAAGCTAATTAGACCTAACTAATTAAAGATGTTACTAATAACTATAGAACTATATAGATATTAGTCTAGTTAAGAGAAAACTTAAACTATAGTAATAATATAGTAACTTCTAAAAATATTATAATAGACATTAGCCTTAGAAGATATAGTATAAGCTATAAAGAAGATAGCTAAGTCTAGTAATAGAAAGTATATATAAAAGTTAGAAAAAAGGTTAAAAGGTTAAAGAAAATCTATAGTAATTAAACTAAGTTAAAGTCATAAAGTTATTATTAAAGTAACGTTAAAAGTGGTAAGATTATCTAATATAATAATAGTATATATAACTATATATATAGGAGGAAATAGGACTAAAGCTAGAGATAGTAATAATTATATAACCTATAAGCTATTAGCTAAAAGGGCAAGTTAGATGTCGTTATAGTATAGATTCTAAGTAAACGTTACAGTAAGTAGCTAGAGGCTATAAGCTTATAAATTATAAATTAGGGTTAGGGTTAGGGTTTTGTAAGAAATAATTTTCAAATCTAGCTCAATTATAGTAGTTAGAAATAATTTTAAAAACTTATTATATATGAAAAAGATAGCACAAGTTTTAAAGTTATATTTCAAAAAAAATATTATATTATAAGTATATTAGCGGTCTCATTAACCTATATAAGTAGATATTATAGCTCACACTATACTATTATCAGAGATATTAATAAAATTTATATAACTTCAAAAATCTTTTAGACAATTAAAACTATATGTGATTTTAGTAAAGATTTAAAGATTTCTTTATATAAGCTCTAGTAAAATTAGTTAAAAAGTAGTATTAAGACCTACAATAAAGAGGTTATTACTAACTCTAGTATACTGCGCGCTGCCTCACTTCACAGACTAGTAGTAATAAGGTAGTGCTAGCTATAGCTAGTATATTAAGGCTGAGTGATTCAAAGCGTTTATAGCTTTTAGGGCTAATAGCGATAGCATTAGTTATAAGCTGCGGATGCTATGGCTGCGCATGATTTAGCTAGCACCTTCCTTCATATAGAAGGAAATATATGCCACGCATAATATAGTAGCTATAACGCTAATGCGACTAAGTAGTAGCATAACTTCAGTTAGAGCAGCGATTTATAGAGGGGAATAGGAAGCATATAGTAGAAGTAGCTTATAGTATAAGTTAATTTAGAGATATTAGACTAAAGCCTGGAGACTATTTGACTGAGGGGCGAATTTGGAGTGACTCCAAGTAAACGGGGGCGTTGAGGCTAGTAGTCCTAATGTGATGGATCTTATAAAGGTCCTTAGTATAGAACAAAATGCTGCAAGATCCCCGAGTGAGCTAATCTTAATTAAGGATGATTCCCACTACGTGCGAGAACGCAAGATGCAGAGTCAGGGCATCGTAGTCTCCTTTTAGGCTCTCAGTAGGTTTTCATAGAGATATACTCATATATATACTCTATAGGTTCCTATCCAAGTCAAACCTGTAAGAGTATGGCTAAAGGCCTAAACCAGGAAAGGCTAGAATGTTGAAACGTAGATATCCGTTATTATATTGGACTATTGCTTAACCTTCTAAGTTTCTTACTTATAGAGTTTTCTCCAAGGTGTATTTATTCGCCCCTGACTCGCCGATGTTTTGCTAATAGCGTTGTAGCTCTGCATCCTATACCTGCTACTATTCCTTATAATTGCCCCCCCTTCTAAAGCCTTGGTCCCTGAGGCATACTAGTAGGGTAATGCGGCTCTGCGTTGCTAACTATAGGGCGATAGTTTAGCGCCTTTATTATATTATTTGCTATTGCTCCTTCTTACGCTAGATTTAGGCTGCTATAGCAAATAATATATTTTGTTTTTTAGCGGTTTATATATTTTGAATTTTGAGTATTACTATTGTTTTTTAATTAGTTGCTAATAGTTATACGACTATTTAGCGGTATATAGCTAGTAATTATTTAGCCTTATTGCCTAGCAATGCTAATTATAAAAGGGCGTTTACTTTTCGAGGTCTCCGACCTGGCTGGATTTTTCTCCCTTTAGTATCTCTTTTTCAACTTAGTAGCCTTCGTTATTTCTCTTCTTATCGTCTATTCTACGAACCTTTGCTATAATTATTAATTTTCCCTACTCTTCTTTTTCTAGTTTATTTCTTTTACTATCGTTTCGCTAACTATTCTCTATTATATCTTATATTGCGCATATAGGTGCGATTCTCGCTAAGTACCTATATAATCCTGAGATCCTCTCTAGTAACCTTACTAGTAATTCTAATAGTAGCTATCCCTATCTCGGCTATCTCTATAAGATATATTAAGATATCGTTAACCTTCGCTATATATATAGCGAATATATATAGAAGTATATCTATTACGACTTTAATAAGAAGAAGTGCGCTACTATAAGTCTCTACTAGTTCGCTATTAGGTTGCTATATACTAATACCTAGTAGGTTCCCTAGGAGCTTTAGGGCGCAGCCTAGACTACCTAGAATATGTTCTATTAGATCTAAATTTAGGAACGGGAGGGTATCTTAACCCCTCTTTATTATTATTATATTCTCACTTCCCTTGCTAATTATTTAATAGTATAGAAATATATTACTAAGCTAATCTATAATCCTACTACTAGTAGTAGTAGCTATAATATAGAGCAGCTCTAACTCTAGGAGCTCGCTTCTATTCGTGAGCACCTCGCCCTCAACGTCTTAGTTTATATAGGCTATTGCTCGCTACTCCCTCGCTAATTATATCCTGCTAATAACTAGTTCTAGGTTAGTACCCTTTATAATAATATTAATATTCTTTAGCGCCTGAATGCCGCCTAGCTGCTATATATTTATAATAATAGTCCCGCTATATACCTCTATAATAAGATCGATCGTCTAGTTAATAACCCTTTAATAAAACTAGTCCCTAAGCGCCCTTATAAGCATAATATTAACTCCTTTCCCGAGTTTAATAAGTCGCTTTAAGACGACCTCCTTAAGTATACTTCTAATAACGTTCCCTCCTGCTTTATTACTATTACTAGTACTCGCCCTATCTCTTATACCTTATACCTCTATACTCCTACTAAATATAGCTAAGAAGATAGTAACGATTTAGCGAAAAAGGCTAGAAAGGCTAAGAAGACTAAGGTTATTATTACTATCTCTAATAATAGCTCTAGTGATAAGTCGGGTAGCGAGGCGGGTAGTAGCTCTAGTAGAGAGTTAGGTAGTGACCGGGGTAGTGAGTCTAGTAGTAAGTTAGCGGGTAGTCGGTCTGCGGGCGATAATAATAGGGATGCTAGTAATGTTAGTAATACTAGCTTAGCGACTAGTTGCTGTGGTGCTATTCGTGGTCGTGGTGGTTGGGGTGCTCGCGCCTATAGCTATAGTTAGAAGTAAATAACTATTTAGCTAGTTAGCTCCCTCCTTTTTCTTATAAGATAATACCCTTCTTTTGCTATAATATTAGCAATACTTCGCTACTTAATATAATTAATATTCTACTTCTTAATTTAACTTCTATTCTATAGTCTCGTGATTTATAATTAGCAACTCGTTGCTATAACCTTATAACTAGTTATCCTACTTCTTATAAGACCTCCTATACTATCTATCGAACTTATGAACAGCCTCTTGCGCATTTGCTAAGTTCTCTGTGGGTTCCTATGTATTATATTCTATAGGCTATCCTACCTACTTAACTAGATATTGCGTATTATTACTAATACCTTGCTATATAATAATCTCTTCTACTTCCTATTCCTCTAGCTTATCCTCAAGCTCTAGGTATATAGGCGAACCTTTGCTGCCTTCTTAGTAGTTATCCTATAGTTCTAATAAGGTAATAGAGAATATATTATATATCTATTGGTATTATAGTAGCAGATAGACCCTATATACTTATATGCTAACTAGTTCTATAATAGCTACCCGTATAAACCTAGGTGCTAATTTTTTGTTCTTAAATTGAAAGTTCTTTATCGATAGCCTAACGACCTATCCCTAATAATAGGTCTAGTCCTTATACCTCGCGTTATAATACTTAGCTTACGCCTTAGTAACCTTCTACTACTATTCCTAGGCCTTCTCGCGGAGTCTTGAAATATATTCGATTCGCTCTCTAACGCCCTATACCACAACCCTATTCGCAGGAGCTACGTATTCTATATAACGCGGGTGGTAACTATATAGGGCCTCTATCGGTAAGTAGCTAGTAGTGCTATAGCGACTATTATTATATGCGAACTCCGCCTCGGGTAGCTAGACTGCTTATTCCTATAGCGAGTCGCTAGTATATACTTGTAAGTACTTTTCTAATATCTAGTATATCCTTTCTAACTACCTATTAGTCTAGGGATAGTATATAGTAGAGAGGCAGCGCTTAATAGCCCTCTCTCTCGTGAACTCTTCCTAAAATTAGCTAGTTAGGAGCTTATCTCAGTTGCTAACGATGCCCTCTGGAGTACTAAAGCAGTACTTAACCTATTTGTAGATAATCTGCGCTAACTCGGTAGCTATTAGCTGCTTTATTATCAGGATAAATATAGCGAACTTAGTTATTTAGTATATAATAATAAGAACTACGTTATATTCTCTACTTATATGCTAAAAGCTTGCTAGCAATCTGGTGATGAAGTCTATGCTTATTTCCTAGAATAGGTATATAGGTAAGGGTAGTAGTTATAATTTCCTATAAGGCTTATGCCTCGGAACGCGGTTCCTCTGGCATATATAGCACCTAGTAATATAATTATATATATCTATAGCTAAGTTTAGCTAATAGAAGTTCCTCGAGATCAGCTTAGTAGTCTTATTTAACCCTATATACCCCGCCCTGTAGTTGTTATAGTATTAGCAAAGGATCTCTAGCCTTAGAGACCCTTCTTATAATATCTCTAGCTATCCCTTATAGAATAGGGTTCCCTAGCTATTGATCGTATAGCCCCTACGATTGCTAGCTGGTCTGCGCGCCCTCTCTAATTGCATCTAGTAGTATAAGTCGTTAGCTTATAGTCTATAGATAAGATTTTCTATTGCTTTAGAGGGTTGCTAACTAGCCGCTATTTCGCTTATTATAAGCTCCCTTATAACCTAGCGTGGGATATACTATTATATTATAGTAACCCTAGCTCTAAATAAGTCCTCTTGGTTAACGACCTCTCGCTAAGCGTTCTCTATATTACCCCTTGCTCTTTGGTATCGGGTTATTACGGCTGCTATAGTTATAGTAATATTAGCGCGCTATAGAGCGCGATGCTAACTAGAGTCTGAGGCGTCTCTGCCCCTAGAGCTATCTATCTAGAAGGGGTATCTTATGCTAGCTCTTATAGTGTTAATAAATGCTTTTGAGGTCTCTATACTACCTTATAGTATAGTAATGCTTATCCGAAGGTCCGCTAGTAGTTCGCTAATAAGCCTTAGCTTCTTCGCTAGGGTTAGGAGTATATTATTATACTTCACCTCCCCCTCTATATAGTCTAGCCTCCTGGATAAACTATCTGCTAGGTTTATAACCCCTAACTTATGCTCTAGGTCGAAGTTAAACGCTAAGAGTTTATATACCTACCTAGCGAGCCTTCCCTAAAGGTCCTGCGCAGGCGCGCTAATAACTCCCTTTAGCGCCTAGTAATCCGTTAGGACTATGAACTTCTTTGATATATTCTGAAGGTAGTAAGCCTAATAGTTTAAACTCTTAACTATAGCGAGAAGTTCCTATTAGCCTGCTCCCTAACGTTGCTCCGTATTACTAAGCTTCTATAAGTAGTAGGTAACTAGTTGCTACTAACTATCGACGTGCTATAATAGGATACTAGATATAGCCTTTATAGAGGTATCCGTCTCAACCCTTATTTCGTAGGTTAGGTCCTAGTGTTGGAGAATTGTCGCTAAGCAGAAGGCTGCTTGAAGCTGCTCGAAAGCCTGTTAAGCCTCTTCTAGCTAGTAAAACTCGCCTCCTTTCTTACTGTTCTCGCTGCCCTTTAGTAGGGATATTATTAGGGCTATAATGCCTAAGTATCCTGTAATAAACTTATAGTAGAAGTTATAGAATCTAAGGAAGACCTAGATATCTCGGTATGTTTTTAGTAGCTTTTATTTAGTAATAGCTCAGATACAAGTTTAGTCTATTAATATACCCTTAAGCGTGATAATATATCCTAGGAATTCTACCTGCTATTAGTAAAACCTATACTTACTAAGCTTAGCATAGAGCTCCTATTAGCGAAGCCTGCGGAGCACTTGGAGAAGGTCCTTTATATACTGCTCTCTTATCTCTGAGTAGACTATGATATTATCTATATAGGCGATATAATAGGTATCTAGCAGCTTAGCGAGCGCTTAGTGAATATACGCCTGGAATATAGCCGGGGCGTTTATAAGTCTAAATAGCATAATAGTATATTTAAAGTGCTTATAACGCATCCTGAATGCTATTTTCTAGCGATCCTCCGGCTTAATGCGAATATAGTAGTATATATCTCGAATATCGATTTTCGAGATCTATTTCGCTCCCTAAAGCCTATCTAATAGTTCGCTAATAAGAGGGAGTAGATATCGGTTTTTTATTATTACCTTATTTAGGCTTTAATAATCTATATAAAGGCATAGGGACCTATCTTTCTTAGGTATAAAAAGGATAGGGGCGCCTGCCTCGCTAGTTAAGGGTTAGATCCGCCTAGTTGCTTAGTTATTAGTAATATATTAGCGAAGTTCTTCTAACTAATGCTCGTTTAATAGGTAGATAGGCCTATATAGGGGTTTCTTTCCTTCGATTAAATCGATAGTATATTCTATACCCTCTAGGACTAGGTACTACTTCGCTAACTATTCGTCGAATATTACCTATTCACTAGATAGTTCTAGTAGTAACTCTATATCGCCCTCTAGGGTATCTTCTTCTTCTAGAGCCCCTATTAGCAGCTTATAGGGGGTGATATTCCCCGATATATATATAATATAAGCCTTCTAGCTATTCTTAATAATATCTTATACAAATGCTAATAGCTTAGCGATACTAAAGCGTTCGTATTCCTAGGTATTTATCCAGGTGTTGATTATAATGCCCTCTCTTCCTATAGAGTATTATAATAGGAGGAGGTCCCCTGCTCCCTCGGGTTAGGAGGCTTTAGCAAAGAGTTGCTATATCTTCCTCGCTTCTCCTCCTAAGTTAATAAGGAAGAATATTAACTAGTATATATTCTAGCCTATTATAGATAACCTATTAAACCCTTCTAACGTAGGGATAATAGCTACTACGGGTTATAGTTATAGGGACTTAGCTAGTTAGCTACTAATAATATTAACCTAGGAATAGGAATCTATATCTACTACTACTTCTTATTTAGCGATATTTTGGAGAATAATTGCCCGTCCTTTTATAATAGCTCCCTTTAGGAGGGTATCTAGTTCTGATTTAGGCGCGGGGGTTACTAGTATAGTCCCCCGGCCTACTTATTTTCTAATAAGTCGAGTTCTTTAACTCTTAAGGATTGGATTATATTAATCCTCGCTTTCTCAGCGAGTACTTAGTATCTTATTGCTATTTCATTTGCGCTTCGTTTTGCACGTTTATCCGGGTAGTCTACCCTCTTATACCCCTTTTGCTTATAGCTAAAGTATACTATATAATTAGATATTATAAGTTATATACTAAGGCTAGATATAGACCCGTTCTAGTTAGATCCCTGCGTCACGCTACTAACCTATTAGGGAGGTATTAGGCTTTATAAACCCCGCGTTATCTTCTAGCTAGAACCCTGCTAGCCTATCTTTTAACCCGACCTCGCTACTAGGGGCCCCCTTAAGTTATGCTCTTCCCCTATATACTATTTCTTGCTTTTGCTTTGCAGAGGTTCGCCGCCCTATTAGTAATATATCTCCTATAAGCGTTTAGCTTCTATAGCTATATCTCTTAGCCTCTATATCTCGACTTTCTAATATTCGAGTTCCTTATATAGGAATAGGGCTAATTAGAAGTATAGCGTATAAGCCTTAGCCTTGCTATTTTTTATACTAACTATACCTAAGTCCTAATATATTACTAACTATTCGGTAAAGAACTATATTAGCAACTATATCTCCTTCTACCTTATTATATCAAGCTTCTCATAGTACCTTCGCTCTTAAAGCTCGGGGTTAATATAGTATTAGCAAGTAAATGCTATAAAGTCGGCCTATGCTAGGTCTCCTTCTAGCCTAGCCCTATAGTATCGCTACTAGGTCTATAGGGATAGGCTTATCTTTATAAGTACCTATTAGACCTGCTGCTCCGGTATATTACTAGCGCATAGTCGGTTTCTATCCTCGATCGCTTAGATCTAGTTGCTAACCTAGTTTATAGTAAAGTCCTCGGTTATAGTATAGTAGTTATATATAGGGGGCTTTTTATATTCTCTCTATAAGTGTCTAGGCGCTGAGCGATTAGCGAGTTCTCGTAGTAGGGCGGCGGTTTATTCCTTATGCTGCTATTGCTATAGATATATCTACTCTATGAGGCTCTCTTATTATTTCTATAGTAACCCTATAGCTTAGGTAAGGATACTAGAGATGCTAGCTTCTCGGGGCGTCCTGGGCGGGGTACCCTATTAGCTACTGCTCGCTATCTATTCGCCCCTCGAGAGGTGGTCTGCCTAGTCTAGCGCTATCTAGGACCTAGCCTAACCCCTCGGGGTTATCCCTTCTGCTATATTATTACCCGGGTTATCTATTCCCCTAGCGTAGCGTCCGCGCTATATTCCCTATATCTCAGGGCTTAGCGAATAACTAGTATCTTATTAGCTAAGACCCTATTAGTTATATTCTATATGCCTAGCTTAGAGCTTATTATAGTTAAACTCCGTTGCTAAATTATTAGCATACTATTGCTAGTTCGCTTTGGATATTCTAACTAGCGCTAGTTTCTCAAATCGAGGTAGAAGCAATAGAATTATAAGAGTATAGCTAAAGGCCTAAACTAGGAAAGGCTAGAATATTAAAATATAGATATCTATTATTATATTAGACTATTGCTTAACCTTCTAAGTTTCTTACTTATAGAGTTTTCTCTAAGGTGTATTTGTTTGCCCCTGACTCGCCGACGTTTTGCCGATAGCGTCGTGGCTCTGCATCCTGCACCCGCCACTGTTCCTTACAAAACCCTCATAATAATAGCTTTTCTCCTTCTAAGATGGGTAGTCCTCTATAAGTAATATATAATATTAACTAGATGCTAACTAATTAACTATAGCACCCTCTTCTTCTAATATAGTATATTATAACTTACTACCTTATGCAAATAGAGTTAGATACTATAGCATTATCTAGCCTATAATCTACTAGTTTCCTTATACTAAAGTAAGTAGTATGCTTATCTAAGTAAGTAGTTATCCTTAATTATAATATTAATAGGGAAGTTAGATATTAGTAATAAACTAAGTTTGCTAATTCTCTAGGGAAATATTCTAGTCCTCCTAGTCTCTCCTATAACTCCTTAAGCACTACTCCTTTATTTACTAAAAGAAAGTTAGAAGAATAGGGTCTCCTCTTTCTACTTAAGTATCTTTATTCTTATACTTCTTATCTATCTTAATTACTTATGCTTTTAATTAGGTAGCAGATAGTATAGTTAGCTAGGTAGCTTAACCCTCTATGCTATGCGCTAGCTAGATATACTATATATAGCAGAGATATTAAGCTAGGTAGAGGCCCTAGAAGATAGGCTAATATGGCCTAGCGAAGTCTAGGTGTTCTTAGTCGCGGGCTCCTCTAGGTTATTTAATAATAGTAGATGATATGCTAGTCTCTAGGTCTAGCCTTATATATATGCGGATAATAATGCCCCGATGTCTCTAGCTTAACTGTAAGTATTGTTATTATAACTGCTGCAGAAGGATAGGAAAGCGAAGATAGCTATATTAAGGTCTTAGCAAATAAGCAGGATAGTAGTAAAAGAATAATATAGCCTTAGTAATAGTCTATATATAGGTTAGAAATAGATATCTCTATAAGCTGAGGCAGGAATGCAGCCTCTTATACTACTTTAAATAATAAAGATTAGTTAGTATATATTAGTAAGTATAGAGGCTTGTGGAATAGCTTAGATAGAGGGATAGAGCATAATAAGAGAACTAGTAGATAAAAAAGAGAAGGAAGATATAAGGAGATAAGTATATAGTATAGTATTAGAACTAAGCTCCTAAGAAATTTCCTCTTATTATAAGTTAGGAACTACTAGTAGGGGCTACCTTAATTCTATATAAGTATATAATTTATATTTAAAGTTATCATTTCTATTTATATCTCTAATATATTATTACTAGGCGCTAGCTATAATATATACCCTTCCCTTCTAGTATTAAGATAAGCACTACTAGTAATAGCATTCTTATCGAGCAGTAATAGGATTTAGATAGTAACTAAAGTAGCTAGTAGGTAGTATAGATATTTTTCAAGTAGTAATAGCAGGTAGCAGGCTGAGCTAGGTGAAGTTATATATAGAGGTAATAATAATGCTGGCTCTTGCTCGCTAGGCATAGTGAAAAAGCAGCGGGTTAATATAGAATAGGCTGGTAGTATGACTTGTTATCTAGGAATCGAATCGTGATATAAAGGAACAGAGTAGCGTTTATTAATACTTGTCCGCTTGTCTATATCCGCTGCGCAATCGGCTGTTAGCGAAACGGTCGCGCTGGACCACCTATTGACGTCGGGACCGGGGCCATAGTCAGCGGCAGCCAAGGCGATCTAACGTCCGAGTCTCTTGGAAAAGCCGGCATCGGTAGAGCATGGGCCGCGGGTGGGATCGAGTTGATTAGTCAGAGCACATAGCTCCGCTAACATAAGAAATTGTGAAAGGATAATTTCCGCACACTAGCGACAGCACCAAACCGCCCACATCAGCCACAGCAGCCACAGCAGCCACATCATCCACATCAGCCACATCAGCCACCTCTGAGAGCGCAGCGCAGGGCGCAACGCTCGGCGCAACGCTCGCCGTCGTCATGTTACCTATTGAGTGGTGTCTAATGATAGTGGACGACGCAGAAAGAATCGGAGAATAGGGAAAGGGTAGCTGCTAGGGCAATACACTTGCTGATATATGCATACACCTTTGCTTAATGCTTTTAATAACTTATAAGCAGTCTCTTCCTCTACTAATAATATTGAGATAAGGTATAATAGCAGAAAGGATTATGCTTAAATAGCATAATAACCTATATAATCTAAAGTTTAGTAGAGCTATTAAGCGATTAGATGAGGTATAATAGATATGATATAAACTTAGAGGATATATATATAACTACTTCTCTAAGCCCGGCGTTCATCAGATTGGTTCAGACACCTTGATAGCTGAATCTTGTTGCGACTCCTGCCTGCAACGCGCTATTAACGCTTGTCGCTGAAGATAGTGCTGGGGCTGATGTCCGTGGAGATGTTGTCTTTGGACTCAGATATTATCAAAAGAATGACCTGTGACCTCTATCTCGTTAAGTATGTCGATGTCCTCAACCTTTATGTCCGTGGTTCTTGGATAGGGGTTGGAAGGAAAGGCCCAAAAAAGGTGGGTCATTGTGCTCACTTGGGTGTACATTGACCCACTTTTGCGGACTCTTCGTGCTCGATGCTGACTAATGCCCTGTGCGAATACAACGCTCGGACGCCCCAGCGCTTCACTGGGAAATTTTTTGCACGAACCTGAAGGGTATGTGCCCGCGTTGCTGGGAAAATTCACACCCTGGACCTGGAAGGCACGTACCCTGCTCCATGTTGTACTTACCCACAAGGCACCTCAGGTACCATAGAGGCGAGTGTAGGCAGACGTGTTCCATAGTCCTAACTGGATAGGAAACCTACCTCCCCTGGATGGAAGTTTGCTTCAGTGCAGCCACGGTATTTATACACTAAGGAGCTATTTCGCAGGCCCCCGTGACGCGTCGCGTCATCTCCACCACCGCCACCATAACTACACAAACATCAAGGGCTTAAGTAATAGCAATTGTCTCCATTTCTGCGATTGCTACCACTATTATCACGATCACTATCATATATAATAGCTCGGAGTTATATAAATTAGTATTCGCCTGGCGGCGTTTACTACCTAGCTATTACTATCTTATGTAGGAGTAGGCAAATATCTTACTAAGGTAGACTTAGAATAGTATGCTATGCATAACGACCCTGGGCAAGATAAGATACCCAATTCCGTGAAACATAGCGCTTGCAAAAAGTTGCTCCTCTTAAGCTATCTGATAGTTAGCGGACTTAATAGGGAACTTGATAATGCTATTTTGAGAGCAAAGGTCGAGGAAGAAAAGCCTAGCTCAGGGGAGAGCTCGCTTAACTAATTTGCTAGGGGCTAAGTAGAGTAAGTAAGATAGATAGAAGAGATAAATAGAAGAGGTAATCTAGGGGAGGATAGAGGCGCTCTTAGGGTGTTATAATATACTTCTTAAATAATACTACTTATATAAAATACCTAGCGAGGCGTCTAGTTTAGCATAGTAGTACTTAGTATAAGTATAATCCAAAGCACTAGTCTATAGTAGATAGTAGCGAGCAAGAGGATGAGTAGGTTATATAATATATATCTTAGGTAGTTATAATAGGTCTTTTATCCTCTATATAGTATAATATAGGTATTTGCTAGCAAGAGGTAGTACTAGTTAATAATAGCAAGATTGATTATTCCTTAGTGGAATATAAGGCAATTAATTCTAGGAATTATACCGCTTTATAGGTATTCAGATCTGATAATATCGTGCTGCTAACATAGATCCTCTATTAATAGCACACGGTGGTTGTTATTAGAGTAGGTATTAGCTAGGTAGGACGGCTGCAGAGCTTGACCATGGATGCCGGTGGAAGTTGAAGACATGCTGCAGTCTTAGCGGGTGTTAGCGATAATGCTATTAGCAGCCATGAGCTTGATCCTCTCTCGCAGCATGAGGACGGCTAGGTACCCGCGCAGAACATTGAGGTATGCGGGATATAGCAGGTTGCTTCGGACTAGCCGGTCGAGGTAGTGCTTTCCGCTCATCAATACTATAGTTAGCAATAGGGTCTGAGGATCTGGGTGTAGAACCTTGACGGCTTGAATAGAGAGTTAAGGACCTTGGGGCTGTGGAACGAGTATGACTAGAATATTAGAATATTGGAATGTCGCCTATTCGTATGTATAGAGGGGAAGGGATTGAATGCAGCATGATATGGCGACGTAGGGCAGGCGAGAAGCATAGGGGAGGGCTAGGTTAGGCTTCGTTAGTTCGGTTCTATTAGGCGAAAAGGGAGTTCAGCAGGTAAATGTGGAAGGATAATAACAATACTGGACTTATAGACTGGAAATAACAGGACGACGTCTTCTTGCTATAACTATGGGTTGCAACTCATTCTAGGTAGCTGCGGTCCCCCGCGGCTTTGACTTACTATTATTAAGAACGGGAGGTGCCTAAAAGACCCACGTTCATCTGGTCTATAAAAGATAGGAAAGTGAAAAAGGCTATACTTGCCCCAAACTAGTGTCCGGATGGAGATGAGCAGTCAAAAGGGCCGGCGTGAACTTCAGTAGCTTCCAAAACCCCCATACTCGTAGTAGCTTTCAGAAAAACTCCAACGTATAAATCAATAATCACAAGATTCTAATAGGAATAAGAATAAGAATAAGAAAAAGATAATCAGTCTTTACTTAGCTATAGGAGGATTGGGATAAGCATAACCCCTTCTTCTATTATCTGCTGCTGCTCTCTGGGAAATAACACTAGAGCACTCTGCAGCACCCTAATCCTTATGTCTTCTAAATACCCCTATCTCAGAGATAGCAAGCTTAGGGCATGCTTTCCTCAGCGGGTTCTCATGTATACTTTATTAGCATTAAATAAATAGCTCGAGAATTGAGCTGAAGTCTTTATCTCCTGTTTAAGGAGTGTAACGCAGAGAATTTGGCCATGAGTAGGGAGCTAAGATACTAGAGTGTTATTCATAGCAAAGCCTACCCTTGAAAAAGGTTTGCTCATGTTCTTATTAGTCAGAAGTTAGCAACATAGAACCTCAAAATATCCCTAGTAGCAGCCTATATCTAGGTAGAACTAGTACTAGCTTCTCCAGACTATCGCTCTGAGGTTCTTAGGCTTTTAGCAAAAGACTGGGAATAGTGCTTTCTATCTGTTAAACGGGCCTCGACACTGCAGCTGCTGGGCGTAGTTACTATGCCATGTTGGCAGCTGGTGACCTCCTTCCCAGAGAGAAAGAAATCGTATCTCTACAGGGTTTTAGATATAGAGGTAGAAGCTACCTGCGCTCTCTATGCGTTATTCTTCTTATCTCTTTTATTATAATATACTTCCTTCCTATATAATACTTATTTAATATTATAATCCTAGGCTATGAGTAGGGTTATCTCCTCGCTTATTATTATAAATATATAGGTTATTATAGTTAGTAGGAAAAACTGCTCCTATAAGAATAATATAAGATTACTAAGTAGGCAGAGGGGATATTAGAGATATACTAGCAATAGAGCAAGTAGGCGAGATAATAGAGCAGCCGAGTACTTTAGCAGCGTCGGCAGCGGGTCTATGGGTAGTTGATAAACAAGCTTAAGGCGAGCTCTCAATAGAGGTCGAGTTCTTTTCGGAGGTCGAATTCTTTTCAGGAGGCGAATTCTTTTCAGAGGTCGACTTTTTCCCCAAGGTCGACTTCCTTAAGAGGGCACCTTAACAATCAACCTAAAATGCATGTGGGATAGCCTTCAAGCTATGTAGGGGTATTAGTACGTCTAAGACAAAGCGCTGCCTTGCACGTGGTGAGGCATGGATGATCCTTAATGTAACACAGCTAACGGCCCGACCCGCGACGTGAACACTACTTTAATAGCTGCCCTATGCAGGTATTGCGAGATTGATAAGGTTAATGGGTTGCTAGACGTGCAGACTTGATAACTTGCCTCGCTAGAAGGCTAGAGGACCTGAAACTACCTATCATAATTTTCAACCTAGCGATCTAATATTTTAATTATTATTCTATCTAGGTAGCTGAATCTTTAGGCGGCCTTCCCCTATATAGTACCTTCTATTGGCTATGATGTAATTACTCAGGCTAGGTATAGAGGCAGGGTCCAAGTGAACGCACTTGTTGATTTTGCACCTCTCCCCTAACCATCCCTATCACTAGCGCCTCTAATAGCATCTAGTACTCGCTGCTAACTTCCACTATTACTTAAATGGCTGCGACACTATTCCGCCCTAGCTTTTGCATATATATTAGTTATGTTCGCAGCTATCCTGGAGAAGAATATATAGGGGAAATGCCTAGCTGAGGTATGCTATGTCATAATCTTGGAGAAGGGATAACATATAACGTTATCTTTATAGTCCGGAGCTGGCTCCAGGCTTGCTGATATACCTAATGACGAAGGAAGGTGCAAGGAAACCCGTCAG
>JAOQIF010001358.1:0-19693 GCA_026260285.1 Colletotrichum sansevieriae
GCTGCTGCAAAACGCAGCTGCTGCAAAACGCGCTACTATAAAACCCAGCTGCTGCAAAACCCAGCTGCTGCAAAACCCCGGCTGCTGCAAAACCCAGCTGCTGCAAAACCCAGCTGCTGCAAAAACCAAGCTGCTGCAAAACGCGCTACTATAAAACCCAGCTGCTGCAAAACCCAGCTGCTGCAAAACCCCGGCTGCTGCAAAACCCAGCTGCTGCAAAACCCAGCTGCTGCAAAAACCCAGCTGCTGCAAAACCCAGCTGCTGCAAAACCCAGCTGCTATAAACCCAGCTGCTATAAACCCAAGTGCTGCAAAACCAAGCTGCTATAAACCCAAGCTACTGCAAAACCCAGCTGCTATAAACCTAGCTGCTGCAAAACCTAGCTGCTATAAAACCTAGCTGCTATAAAACCTAGCTGCTATAAAACCTAGCTATTATAAAACCTAAATTTATTCCTTTATTATTAGATTCCTTTTTAAAACTCGTAATATTAATTTTTAAATTTGGGTCTATAGTTAGTTATTATTTAAGTATATTATAATATAATATTATAAAGTTATAGGGAGTCATAGGTTCTTATTCTTATACTTATTTACTAATTTATTATCTTATGTAGGGTTTAAGGTTCTCTATAGAATCCTCTTCTTCTTTATCAATTAAGGTTCTAAGGGTTGGGTTTTAAGAAAAATCGTAAAATATAGAAACCTTAATACCTTAAAAAAGTTTTTAATTTAAATATAGAAAGCTTTTTATTTTACTAATATATAAAAATCTTATTCTTTTTTATATTTGATTTTAAATTAGATATATATTAAAGTTAATAATTTAATATTTTATAAGCTATAATATTAGAAATTATACTTCTAAATAAATATTATTTTTTAGACTAATAGGTTATAATATATATTTAATACTAATAATACTTAAGATTTATAAAAGTTTACTTATTCTATAATTACTAAAAGTAATTAAAATAATACTCTCTATACCTATACCCTATCTTTTAATTACTAAAAGCGATTAAAATAATACTCTCTATACCTAACTCCTATCTTTTAATTACTAAAAGCGATTAAAATAATACTCTCTATACCTAAGCTTTATCTTTTAATTACTAAAAGTAATTAAAATAATCCTCTCTATACCTATATCCTATCTTTTAATTACTAAAAGTAGTTAAAATAATACTCTCTATACCTAAGCTTTATCTTTTAATTACTAAAAGTAATAAAAATAATCCTCTTTATACCTAAGCTCTATCTTTTAATTACTAAAAGCGATTAAAATAATACTCTTTATACCTAAGTTCTATCTTTTAATTACTAAAAGTAATTAAAATAATACTCTCTATACCTAAGCTTTATCTTTTAATTACTAAAAGCAATTAAAATAATACTCTCTATACCTAAGCCCTTTCTTTTAATTACCCTCCTCCCTCCTCTTATTCCTCCCTTTTAACTTTTATAATATCTCTCTCCTTAATACTTCTTATAAATACTAATAATAGTAAATCTAATACCTCTTTCTTTCCCTTTCCCTCCTAGATCTACTATAAAGCTTATATTACTTTTAGGTTCTTTCTAACCCTAATCCTATTTATAATACTTTTTTTTACTATTTTATAAAGATCTTATAAAAATAGTAACCTTTTTACTAAAGTATTATAAACTAGCTATATCTTCTTCCTCTTTTAAGACCTAAAAGTCCTATAATCCCTTCTACTTTTTAACTATTTATATTATAACTTAATATTCTTAAGTAAAAATACTAGAATGCTTAAACTAAGAACTTTAATAAGAATTCTAAGTATAATAAACCTATAAATTAAGTCTATAAACTTCTTTCCTTTTCTAAAGCAAAGCTCCTTTATAAAATAAGTAGCTAAGTAGCTATCTACTCCTTTCCCTTATTAGGTATTAAAGCCTTCCCCTTTTAAGAAGTCTTATAACCTGAGCAATTCGGGCCCCTTCTCTTAGAAAATAGCTCTTAACTCTATCTACCTCTTCTATAGCTTATATTGCTATATATAGATCTATATCTAAGTAGTAGTAGTCTTTACTCCTGCTAATTTATTAATAATACCCTTCTATTACCTTATAAAAGAAGCTAGTTATAGGTATTAAGCTCTATTAAGCTTCTCTGCTAAACCTTTAGCTTTTTATATTATATTACCTAGTGAGGATATAGCTCTAGTACTATATTTAGCTAGTAAGTAATATAATCGATCTTTAGATATAGCTCTAAATATTCGATAGAATATAAGCTCCCTAATATAGTAATAGTTATCCTCTATAACCTTAATCTTATCTTCCTATCCTAGCTCCTTTATAATATCTTAGAATATAGCCTAGGACTAAGATATCCTTCCCGACTTATCCTTCTCTTCTACTTAAATCCTAAGGGCTTTAAGTATCCTAGGGGCCTATAAAGTTAGCTATAGTCGCTTAGGTAGTTTCTTTTATAAGGATAATTAGCTCTTAGTTTCTCCCTCTTCCTCTACCTTAGTTATCCTATTATTAGATGTTTTATCTATTTCTAGAGCCTTATTAGGCCTAATATCTATATTATCTAAATATATATTATTATATCGCTCTCTAGAGTTTATATATTTATCTACTATAGATAAATTATTAGTAGAGTTAGCTATATTATTATATTATTGAAGTTTTAGGCTATTCTTTTAATACCCCTTGATAATTCTTCTGACCTAGCCTTCTAACTACTATATATAAGAAAACTAAAGAAGACCTAACTAGGGAACTACTTATAAATAATATCCTAATTATACCCTAAACTCTCTAAGAATACTACTAACTTCGCAATATAAACTACGTACTTATTTATCTTCGTTTAGTAGTCTAGGTTCTATTTAAATATAATAATAAACTGGCGAAAACGCTCGCCCTTATATATAGTTTTTAATAAGGTAGCCTTTATTTATAGAGGTAGCTGAATTATTATAGTAGTCTATTGCCCCTCGCTTAGCGATACTAATTATAGCTTCTTTAATAAATAAGCCTTCTTAGGGTGTTGCTAGCTATTAAATATAATATTATTAAAATAAATAGCCTTCCGTTTTAGTACTATCTTCAATAGATTATAAATATAGGCTAAATTATAAGAAGATAGACTAAAGTATTAGAAAACGGAGCAAAGAGTTAAGATAGTAGCTATATATCTACCTCCTATAATATACCTCTAACCTCTAAACTACTTAATATACTTAAGAATATATATTTCTAATGCTTATATATTCTATTAGCCCTATTAATTTACTAATATATACCGAGGTTTAGGCTTATTTGAGATTTATAAATAGTAGAATAACCCCTATATATAGTTTTATAAATCTCAAATAGTAAATATTCTAGATCTATTAACTAGAATAAATAAATTTAATTATTACTAAACCCGGATAAATATCTAAGATACTAACTACTTATAACTTATAGTAGCCTGTAAAACAACGCCCTTAAACCCCTCCCTTTACGAACTAGTAGTAATATAATATTCTATAGTAATATAAGGGCTAAAAGATAATATAATAAAGGGGTAAAATAATATAGAAGGGGTGATTAAATTAAAATTTAATTTAAGTATATATAGCTTAGGGCTAAGGCTAGGGTATAGGTATAGAAAGGGATTATAAAGGCATCTTCGTCTCTAAATAAATAAATAAAAGCTGGGTTAGGGTTAAGCCTCCCTACGATACTATTTAGCTATATATAGAATGCTATAAGAGATAAGATATAGATGTTTATATTTGAAGATAATAAAACGTTATTGATTCGTTGAAGAGTGTGAATATAGATATAAATTAATATATAAGCCTTTAGCTCTAGTATGAAGTGATTAAGTAGATCCTTACGTTAGTATCCCTACTCTAGTACTATTACCCTAATACTTAATATTCAATATGCACACCTCGCGAGATAGCTCCTCCTATATCTAGCGCTAACCTAAGCGATAATATAGCTATAATTAATTAGATGATCTCGCTATTTGAAAACTTCAATAAAGAAATAGCATAGAGTAGTAAGAACTCGTTTAAAAGTAGTAGAAGTGCTATAGATAATAATATTAATAACGCTAATAAGACCTACCTTAACCCTAAGTATAATAACTTAGACCTATTTACTAAGGATCACGAGATAGATAGCGATATAGATAGTAATAGCAGACTCTCTACTATAGCGACCTCGATTACCCCTATAACCGAACCAGAAGACCTACTAATATATATTAATAGGTAGTATTTAGCTACTTAGGTTAAAGATAAGACGATAGCCCCGGAATCCCGCCTCGTACAAAGGATTATTACTATCGCCCGACTTAGTCTTATCTCATATAGAAGCTACTCTATAGTAAGAGATAGGACCTAATTAAATAATAGGGGATACTACTTTAACCTAGTAAATAATAGTACTTATAGCTTAGATAATATCCTAGGGGAGATAAAGAGTAATACTATATAGATAAGGGATACTAGATACCTAGGTATAGAGCGGAAGGACGACTTAACCTATATATAGAAACGATTTCCTAATCGGTTAATACTACTAAAAGTAAAGGTCCTTAAGGCTATTGCTTATAATAAGAGTTTATACTACTGCTCGCTATATCTAGAGGTATTATTAGATATAGATCATAATGCGAACACCTGAATCCATTATATCAAGTTTGATATAAATAGCTTCCTCAATATTATCCCAGATATCGCAGCCTTTAATAACTCTATTAAGTACACGCTAATTCGCTAGCTAGCGAGAAAGCTAAATAGAAATATCTATATTCCCTACCTAATATTAAACCCCGAAACTCATATACTTAAAAATATACTACTTTATAAGATCCCTTATACCTATTTCAGATCAATCTAAGGATAGACGATATATATCTTCTTTCCTAGTATATATTAATATATAAGGTTATGCCCTAGCAGCTTATATAGCGTAACGCAGCTAAGAGATAAGGAGTACTATATATTCTATAATAAGATCATAATTCCAAGCGTTATGCAGATATTTGAGGAATCGATAATAGGCTATATTACTCTCTTATACTATAATATACTTAATAAGGTTATATTCTCTTAGAAACGATCTATATGTAGTATGCTTCCCCCTTATAGGTTTTCCCTCCTGTTATCTCACCTCTAGCGCCTAAGTAAAAGCCTTAAGTTAATAGTAGCTAAGCTACTATAAGCACCTAATATTAAGGAGTCTAGTAGTTCTAATAAGGTCTATATATCAATACTTAAGGACTTCTTCTTCCTTCTCGATACTAAGAACACTAAAATCTAGTATAGAGGCGTAGGTAATGCTAAATCCTGCCTCGCTAACTTCTAGGTAAAATAATATAATATTATTAGTCTAGTAGATAAACCTAATATTAAGTATCTATAGCTTATCGATCTAGTAGTTAAGTAGTCCCTAGGCAGGGATAAGGAAGCTATTATACTCCTTATACGTAGGTATTACTAGGTTAATACCCTCAGGTTTCTCTATAGCGAGGTTAAGCCTGCCTTGCTAGATACCCTCCCACCCGAGCAGTCTATATTATATAGCAATAAGATTAGCAGAGGCTAGTACTACTACTATAATATTAATCTCCTTCAAGACTTTATTAGCGCTACTATAGAGCCCGGATTGCTGCTCTATAGCCTCAGCCTCTACTACTTCTAGAGCTATACTATAGGTAAGGAGGTCCTAGACGCTACTAGCGCGAAGCCTTATGCTAATAATATTCTGCTTTATAATAGCTACCTAGATAGTATTATAGTTAGGATGCTTTCTAAATCTTCTAAGCTAATTAATTTATATAACTAGTTCGATGCTATCCTAACTAAATCCTACGATTTCTTCTGCTAATTAGTTAAATTAAATAATAAATATTACTTTTCATAGCGAGCGGAGTAGTAGTATATAAGCACCCTAGTATAATATATCGCTGCTGAGGATACTAACTAGATAGCCTACGACGACTTCACGATAGCAAACCCAGCCCTAACCCTATAAGCACTAATACTATAAATACCTACTAGGAAACTAAAGCAGATTAGTAATACTATATTCTTCTATATCTAGTCTAAGATATATTAGTACTTTATTCTTCGCTCTATTAGATTCTATATATATATAATAGATCTTATTACTATTAACTACTAAGGCGATACCTCACCCCTAACCACCTCCCTCCTCTATGCTATAATAATAATCCTCGCACGGTTCTTTATTAACCCTATTAGTCCCCGTTTTTACTATATCCTCTTTAGCCCTAACTAGATCCCTATAGCCTTAGGGCTTATACTAGCTAACCCTAGGCAAGAAAATAAAAAAGGCTTAGGCTTCTTAGTAATTATTAAAAGTCATAGCTTTAGTTACTTCCCCATAAGACTCGTTAACTAGAAAGCCTTTTATCTATATTATAATATAGAATCTAACTTTAGTATTCCTAAACTAATAATATCTATTAATAAGAATAAGTTTCTTATTATTAAGGATTCTCTAGAGAGCCTCTTCTCCCTCCTCCTTTACTTACTAGAGAATAATAATAATAGCGCTAAGATTAAGGTTATTCTTATACTTATCTCGCACCTTATCTTCTCTTAGTATTATAAAGCTATACTAGAGAGCATAATCTTTAAGAATAAACTAGAGGAGCAGTAGGTATATATTAACTAAGATACTATCCCTTTTATATTCCTAGCGCTAGAATACTATATTAATATATATAGCTAAAGTATAGTGAAATCCAGATCTAACTAGATAACGAAGTAGAGGATGCTTGAAAACTTCTAGGAATTCACTTAGGAAGACCTCCTTTATAACCCTACCCTCAGCCGCACCTAATAGCAACTATAGTTAATCTTTAAGAATAACGACTAGCGATGCTTCTAGCGTAGTATATATAAAGCTATTGCTGCTAGTGTCCGAAGGGCCCCTAAGGGTAGCTCTAACTAGCTCGCCACGTTCGAGGAGAGGTATTAGCAATACTTCTTTACCTATTATACTACTTTCCTATACCCTACTAAGAATAGCGGTATTTCTAAGCAAAGTAATATAAAAAATATACGATCCCTCTTATATACTATTATTAACCCCCGCAGCGAGCTCATCCTAAGCATAAACCTATAAGAAGAACCTAGGACTATAGCCTAGCTAATACCTATAGCTTATTATAATATATAGATAGCTAATGATATTAACCGCCTAGTTAACTCCGCCTAGTAACTAAAATACCTATTAGTTCCTATACTAGGAATACTAATATAAGACCTAATTATATATAAGGGATCCCCTGAGCAAGGGAGCGCTTAGCTAAGGGATACCTAGCTAAGCAATAGCCTTAGCTAGGAACGCAACTAGTAACCCCTAGCCTAGCCTATAGTTACCCTACCCTAGCTAAGGGAAGAACGTCGCGAAATAAGGCCTTAATATAGACTATATACTTTATAGCTAAAAAAAAACAAAAAAAGAATTCACTATCTAAAGCACCTAAGTTATAGCATAACCTCTAAAGCCTATAGTAACTATATCTCTAGACTGCTATTTGGATAATAACTAATATTAATATAAATATATAGCTTAGCACCCTTAGAATAAGACGACTCTAGATTATAATAATATTAGGGCTCGTTCTACTCCGCGTTATATAGTTAGAGCTACTCCCTATAAGGTATATATTATAACCGTTTTCAAACCTACCTGCTCTTAAATTTCCTACTAAGTAAGACTTCTTCTAGGCATTAGTCCCCCGCTAGAGCCCTAACCTCGGGTATAATAGATAACTTAATAATTCTATTTCCTAATAAAGACTATATTAGGAAGCTTAAAATAAGACCAAAAGCCTATTTAAGATTTATAAAACGTGCAGCTAGGAGTTTTATAAATCTTAAATAGGTATATAGATAATAAAGGTAGATAATATAGATAATAGAAATAAACTAATATAGCTAGTATAAATTATAATAGTTAAACTAGAGTAATAATATAATTACTACGCCTTATCTATTTAAATATAAATTTTATTATCCTTAGTAGGAGACTTTCAAATAATTAGGCTAGCCTAATAGTTATAGTTAATAAATATTAGTCTAGAGGCAAATAGTGCTATAGTTGAATATAGTTGATATATAGAGGGATAACTCCGAAGTAGGTTAATAATGCAGGTAGCTATTACTATAAGGATAGTTAAATAGTAGCTAGACGGAGAGCTAGTAATATTGAAAAATAAAACTAGAGGGATTGCTATAATTAGTACTAAGCTAAATAAAATATATTAGTAGGAAACGTGGTTTATCAGCATAGTTAGTAGGAAGGATAAAACCCAAATCGTGGACCTTATATAACTATTAGCAATAAGATATAAGCTATCCCTATATAGCATATGACACGCCTAAGCATCCAATCCTATATCTAATAATAGCATTACCTAATATAAAGTTAATAAATAGCAACAGGCCACGCGCTATAATAAGGTATCCCTGCGCATGAATTGTTTAGTGTATTTCGATATTATTTAAATTATTATATAAACTAAAAACCAATATAGGCTAATAATAATAAACGTAATATAAAAAAATAGCATACTATTAATAAAGCGGAGTTATATATAGCAGGTACTTCTATTCTCCCTTAGCAATAGGTAATCCAACTGCTATAGAGCACCCTCACCCGCTGCCTATAATCATCTCGCTATATCTCGCACTAAGGCCTTTAGGGCCTCAGCCTTATCCCTTATTTAACCGATTTTCAGCCTCAATCCCGTAGGGGATGCATACTACTACTCCTAGCATACTACTATAGCTACTCGTTACTTATTTGAGATTTATAAAACCTAAGGCGTATAAACTACTAGCTTATTTATATATAGACTAAGGAATTGCAGAGGGATTTAATATAAGCTATGGAATATAAAATAAAATAATCTATATACTATCTATTATAACCCTATTAAATCGCGCACGCTTTTATAAAACCTCATGCGATCCCTACCCTCCTGCTAGTATTTATAAAACCTTATTAATAACCCTAGTAAGTTAGCTCCTTTTATAAATCTCAAATACCCTTTCTCTATACCTATTCACGCTTTTATAAATCTCAAATACCCTAAGTTTCTTAATACTAATTATATATAAAGTTAAGTATAACCTAATAAAGATACTAATAGAAACCTATAGTAGATAGCTAAACCCTAAGCTAAATAAGGGTAAGCGAAAGCGAGCTATTACTAATAATACTATAAGTAAGAAGAAAGCGAAGCATACGATCCTAAGAGATAATAAGGATATTAAGAGCTTTAATAGCTACTTCGAGGATAGAGATATATTAGCAGCTGAGAATAAGGCTCCTAATACTATTAAGCGCCCTATTAGTCCCGATATAGCTCCTGATAGTACTAATAAGGCTAGGCCTGATTATCTAGATATCAAGGCTAGCACTATCCCTAAGTAGAGTCGCCTATTATCCCCTTAGTCTTTTATAAACTTACCCCCTAATAAATCGAAATAGATAGAGACTTATATAAGGGAAGCACTTAATGCTACTAATTAGACTAAGTAATAGTAGTACTTAGGATTCCCTCCTAGTATAGCTACCCGTAGGAAGGACTTTATTACTAAAAGCAGATATATTAAGCGCTAGTAGCTACCCTATAGTATATTAAGTAAGAAGCGAAACGATCTTATTAGCCTCTACTATAAGGTAGGCATAGACTTGAAGAAGAGGCCGTTTAAGCATATGCTCCTAGGATTAATAGTACTAATAGAGAAGGATATATTTACGAAGGCTTATTCGAACTTTATTCTACTATACCTTAGCCTTAGTAAACCTTGCGAATTAATAGAGCTCTTAGATATAAGTAGTATATTATCCCTAGCCTATTTGAGATTTATAAAATATACCTAGCCTAGTTTTATAAATCTTAAATAAGCTGCTGCTATCCCCTTAAAGACCCTTTTACTAATAGGAATAGTTACCTGAATTATATAGAATTTCCTCTACCTATTAACTATACTAGCTATAGAAAGCCCTTCTAAGGAGAAGGCCCGCTATAAGAATAGCTGCCTAGATATTCCTGCTATGCTATAGGCGAAGGCGGTATTCGATTATATAAAGAGGCTAGTAACTTCGATAAATAGCGCTCTTAAGAAAGCCTTCTTATCCTCTAAGACTTATCCGTTAGTAATTATCTTAATACGCCCTAAGAACACTATAGTTCCGCTCTCGGATTAGCAGACCCTTAATTATAATAATATTAACTAGGATATAACGTTCGTTATATATATATAGTTAATAATAATCTACTACCCTAATATCTTTATAGAATAGAAGGGTAATTAAAACGCGCTAAGGCTACCTAAGGATATTAGCTACTTTATCTAGGACTACTCGCATAAGGACTAGATAAGGGTATACTTTATACTTTTATTATTTATCTACTACTACTATAACTACGAAGTCTCTACCTAGGAGAAGAAGATAATATTAGGCTTAGATTTAGTAAGTTAGGCTAGATATTTCAATCTAATTATATCCTCTAAAGAAGGAGAAGAGGAGATATCTAAAGATTAATACTTTACCTTACTATTAGCTTAGATAGAGTAGATAATAAGAAGAGAAGAAGATAGAAAGGGTAAGCCTAGTAATAAAGAAGAGGTATATAAGAGGTTCTAGAAGGACCTCGTAGTATTCCGAGGTATTGAGATTCTTTATTAGTATAATAAAGTATACTTAACTTTACTCTTAGTATCTAAGATTAAGACTCTCTATTAAAGTTTCTAGGTAGATAAGTAGTATAAAGTCTTCTCCCTATTCTAGCCTAATAAGAAGATTAAGTTAAACTTAGAGGAGAAAGGTCTAGTTATGAAGGTAACTTCCCTTATAACTACTAAAGAGGATATCCTACTCAGATATACTAATACCTTCTCGAATGCCCAGAAGGTCTAAGGTTTTTAGCCTATATTATCAAATACTAGTGCAAAAGACCCCCTGCTCCTGGCTAGCTTTCCTAGCTTCGATTTGGTTTTATAAATCTCAAATTACTAATATATATTTATAGATACTAATTAGCTAATAGAACAGGCTGTGCACCCCATCCAGGCTAGTATTATCGCGAGCAACTGCAGTATTAGTAAGACACTAACATCCCTATACGGGCTCGCTGAGATAGTGAGAAGGTTTAAGGTAGCTAATAATAGTATCGCTAGTGTGAAGTACTACCTATCTGCTATTATTATACTAGCGTTAGTACTCAACTAGATATTTAAGATTATAAACGATCTCTTTTCTAAATACTTCAAAATCCATATATTTTACTAGATAACTATAACTACGCTAAAGCATTAGTCTAAAGAGACTATTAATAACGCTACTAAGCTATCTTACTTAATAGAAAAGTTAGAGGAAAGGAGTAATAACCCGAAGTTAATAGAATACTTAATCCTAATATCTTACTCTACTAATAACTATTAGCTAAGGATAGATATTATATAACCTACCTAGGAAAACGAGGATAATATCAACTCTAATAAAGAGCAGGTGGAGAATTAGGCAAATTTCAACCTGCTATGCAACCTTATGTTTTTCAGTCTTATTATTAATAAGGGCTATATAATTAAGAACCTATAGTTATTAGTATATATTATTACCGAAAAGATAGTCAGGCAGTTCCTTTAGATCATAATAGCAATACTAATAGTTAGCAGCATCCAGGATCTCAGGGGCTATCTCAGCGCAATATAGGATTCTACCTTTAGATATAAGACGGCTAAAGCGGTAGATACCGAGCTATTAGATATTATCTATAGCAATAACTATATCGCAGCCTTTTATACCTATAATAAGATAACTATAGCATAGTTAGATATACCCTTCGAGGGCCTAATAGGCTTATCGGAGGCAGCAGAAGCCTAGGCGCAGGCAGCTAAGATAGTAGCGCCCGAGCTTACTACTATATAGCAAGCTAGACGCCAGGAATACTATATTATAATAGAAAGTAGTATCCCTCTATACTTATTTAACCCTAAGAACTTCTAGGTATATAGCATTAAGTATAACTAGGATATAGAGTTTACCTCAATAGCTATAAAGAATACCCTACCCCTGATCTAGATCTAGCAAGGTATGCTCATACTTATAGTCCTATTTAATAGTTTTACTACCTACCCTAGCTAGTCTATACCTTCTTATAATATTAAGATAGTAGAACTAGCGCATATCTCTTCAGTAGATATCCATACCCTCGAGGCTCTAATTAATAGATATAGTAATAATATTTAGCTTCTAGCTAAGCAAAACGTTAAGCTGATAGTTAGGGGTTCTAGCGATATTAATAAGTATAATAAGCCGAAGGTTAACCTAGTAGCAATATATAACGCATCCCTGGTTAGCAACGACCTATATTTCGTATTACTAGTAAACCCTATATGCTAACTAGCCCGTGCTATAATAGATACTGCTAGGGCCTCGAAGCTCCAGTCCCTAGGTAGCGCTAGCCTAGGTATTCAGGCTCGCAAGATAAAGGAGAATAAATAAGCGCGATTAGATAAGCTTATAGTAGTATAGAGCGGCTCTAGCTAAGAACTCATAAGTAATATAGATAATAATAAGCTAAAAATATTATCCTAGAAGCAACGCGAGTAGCAAGCTAAGTCTAAGCTAAAGGCATAGCCTACTAGCAGAGTCAAGGAGGTGAATAATATTATTTCTAAGGATATTATAAATAGGCTCTAGTACTACTACTTTATAACCCGGACGGACCCCATAATCAGGTGCCTAGCGGACCCTATAACGCTTATGCAATATATTATCTCTAAGTCGCTAAAGTTAGCCTAGTGCTTATAATATATACTTAGACTTGCGAAGAAGGGCAAGCAATACCTCCTTTATACTATTAACCCCTTAACTACTATATAGGTTTTCCCTTGCTAATCAAGCCTATTTAAGATTTATAAAACCGGTTTTATAAATCTCAAATAAGCCTGATTCTTAACTACTATTTAATTAAGATCTAATAGTATAACTATAGGGTCCTAAGTACTCTCCTAGAGTTATAGAGCGTAAAGATACTCTCGGTTCGATCTAGTTATAACTAGATAGAGCGGGATAAAATAATTAATAACTTTAATAATCCTAACTCTAATATAAAGGCGATAGTAATATTATCCCTATTAGCAGCGTTTAGTATAAACTACTATAACGCGTGCTATTATAGCGTTATCCTCGAGAACTATCCAAACTTCAGCCTCTAGTACTAGGTCGTTAGATATCTATAGTACCTTAGGCAGAAGGAAAAAGTCTACTAGAAAATCCTATAGACCTAGGGTACCTATAACCCCTAGGTTGAGACTAGGAACCTATAGGTATATATAGGTACTATAGAGGTAGAGGCGGCTCTAGACCCCTGCATCAAGAGGACTATAAGAACTATATATATATTCGAAATCCTTTATATATATATTAGTATAGGCTATAATTACTACCCTCGCACCTAGTATCTATAGAACCACTTCACTAGGGAGGAGGTATGCAAGGAAGGCTACTTATTCTTAGCTATTGCGCAATAGCTTATAAAGCATCTAGAAGATGCTGAGGATATAGATACTATAAGTAGTATTATAATTTGCTAGAACGTAGGAATCCCAATAATATAGGAGATTATTATAAGCGAGGCTGATCCCCTCCTAGCGGAGGAGTCTACCCCCTTTAACTACTTTATAGCTATTAACCCGCGCTTCTTAGATCCTAGTAAGCAAGAGGAGCTCTTTAGGGTTATAGGTATTGAGGAAATAGTTACCCTAAAGAAGAATAATAAGGTTAATATATCGAACCTATTTAACTAGAGAACCTTATTAGCTACTAAGGGCTATAATAAGATATAGCTCGAGAGCTGGATTCGATAGATAGGCATTTAGCAGACGTAGATATTAGCATAGTATATAGTAGATATAGCTAAGAAGATTTTAGCGGGCATAGATATTAGTATAGTATATAGTAGATATAACCGAGGAGACTTTTCGTTCTTATAGGATAATTTTAAGCTTAGTCCTTTTATAATTAGCTCTTTGAACTTTAGTCCCTTTGAGTAATATACTTATTTGAGGTTTATAATAGCATATTGCCCTTTATAAATCTCAAATAGCGCCTCTAGGGCTATCTAACGGGTTGGTTTTATAGCTTAGATCTAAACTAAGGGGTAATAGCGGATTAATAAGGGCCTTTAGAGGTTATATAACTAAGAATTGTTTAGCAATAGACTGAGGGTAATTAGGTAGCTAAGGCTATATAGCTGCTAAAGAATAACCTATGCAAAGCGTTGCTATATTTATAGAGAACTAGTATTATTTGAAAGTATACCCCTTGTTATAAATAGGCAATATCGTGGTATACTAGTTAGTTATAGATAGGTTATAGGTAAATATTATCTAGGCTATATTCTTGGAAATCCCTAGTTATCTTTAGCTATAAACGGATAATTTATGCGAATTGCTGCCTTTATAATTAAGGTTAAATATTAATACCTACCTGCTCTATTGCTAACTATAGGCAGATTAAAGCCGAGCGCTAATAAGCTAGGGAGAATATGATATATTATAGGCAAATAGGCGATTTAGCATACTTCTAGTAGTGAGTTTAATAGATATAACAGCGTTGCTAACTAGCAAGGAAACTAAGCACCTACTTATTCTATAGGGTTAAATAGTAAGGCCTAGCTATCTAGGGGATTAGGATATTAGTTAAAATAAAATATCTAATTATTAACCTTTATATCTTTATCGATAATATATCCTCTAAAGCAACTATATCCACCTCCGAGAATACCAAGAGAATCCTATTTAACCCATAGGACGCCCTTAATATTACTATTAGTAATGCAAAGAGCCTTACCCCCTAGGTAGTCTATCGATACGCCCGATGCGCTATACTTTACTATTACCCTGACTAATAGGAAATATATTATATTAACGTATTTCTATTATTAGTATAGGTCTAGGAAGCCTATAACTTCCTTCTTAATAAGGAGAACGTAGCTTAGTTATTTAAGGTATAATATCCGCATTAGACCTTTCTATTCTATCCCGAGCTGGAATATAGTAATCCTAAGGTATTTAACTTAGCTATATACCC
Source organism: Colletotrichum sansevieriae (assembly GCA_026260285.1). Taxonomy (NCBI): domain Eukaryota; kingdom Fungi; phylum Ascomycota; class Sordariomycetes; order Glomerellales; family Glomerellaceae; genus Colletotrichum; species Colletotrichum sansevieriae. The sequence goes on from JAOQIF010001358.1 coordinate 15,130, forward strand.
TAATGCTAGGAGGGCGACTAAACGAGGCAATACTGCCCTAATAAGTATTGCTATTAGCTGCGAGCTTAACCCGGATAACTAGTACCTCCCCTCTAGGTTGTTCCGGAACCTAGTAGATATTAACCTCTATTAATAACCTAGCGGATCTTCTCGGAATCCTATTGAGATTTAGGATAATATAATAGATATTATTAATAACCCTGAGGCTATTATTATAATTAATAATAATAATAAATTAGCAGATCGAGTTATAAACGCCCTAAGCAATGCTAAGGCTTTTATTAGGTAGCCTATATACTTCTTGCATATCCCCGAGTCGGAGAGGCCCATTATTTTCAGGAGCTTTACTTAAGTAGGATACTTTATTAAGAAGGTGAAGAATATTTCAAGCGATAATCGAGGTATGCCTTTATAGCACTACTGGTCTAAAGTAAATATTAAATTTAACGAGATTAAACTAAATAAGAAGTTTGCTTATTATAGAAGTAATAATAACTTATATTATAAGATCTTACGACTCGTTAGCCTTAGAGATAATAATTTAGAGCCTATTAGTTAGGTTTAGGATTAAGGCCCTTTTTTATAGAGGTAATAATAAACTAAGTAGTGAGGTCTGGAAAAAATATAAGATATGCCTAGTTATAGTTATTCCTATTATTCGTTATCTATTAAATTATCTTCACACGGAGATAGAATTATATCCGTTATATTACCCTATCTATAAGTAGCTATAAACTAAGGTTAAGGCATAGCGCTAATACTATCGCATAGCTAATAGCAATTAGCACTAATCTTAAAAGGAGCGATTAAATATAGCTAGCCCCTGACATAGCTACGATAGCAGGGGTAGCATAGGCTAAGCTATAGATAGAGGGGGTAGCGCATAGGGGTCTACTACTTCTAATAGCTTAACCAATAGAATAGCTAGGAGTAGTAACCCTAACTCTATTTTAATACTATCTACTAGCATACCTTAGATAGGATATTAACGATTTATTAAATTAAGTCTATCCCTATATCCCTAAATACCTAACTAGTAGTCTATTCCTATATACTACTTACTACCTCCTACGACTAGGCTATACCCCCAAAGTATAGGGCCCTAAGGGTACTAGGTCGTCAGCTAACAGGGATATATATTAACTAGAGAACCTCGTTCTGAACCTAGAGCATACCTATATTAATAAAATAGGCATTTAGAACTATATCCCCGGGCTAAATAACGATAGATATAATATTAGGAATAATTTAGTTATCCCTAGTGAGACTAACTACTCGTATCGTGAGTTTGCTATATAGCAAGAAGTAGCTAAGGATAATAGGGATATTATCCTTATTTATCGGGGCACTATTATAATAGTTCTTAGGCTACCTAATAAAGATACTTATTAGCTTAGGTAGCTTAGTAATATCTACTAGGTTAGCTGCAGATAGGAAAGTCTAGGTGCTAGCTATAGACTTCGCCTTCTTAGTACTAGTAGTATTAGCCTTCTTAGTTCTAGTATTGCTAGCTAAGGCTCTGCTAGTCTTAGTTCGATCTAGGTATAGGGCTAGGTATAGTCCGTAGGAATAGTTAGCTCCCCTTCTGCCCTTAGTAGCAGAAGGCGAACCTTTATTATAAGAGTTATTAGAGCTGCTATTGCTCTGAGCTCTATTATCCTTATAGTCTATTATTATAAGCCTAGATAAGATCATAGGGAAAAGGACTTATCGGACTACCTTATAGGAGTCTATAGAAGGGGGATACCGGGTAGCATATTAGATAATAAGCTATGCTAGGACTCTATAGAAGGGGAATACCGGGTAGCACCCCGGATAACGGGCTATACTAGGGAAATCTATAGATAGGGGGCACCGGGTAGCTCCTTAGATAAGTCCTTTAGCCCTTATGCACCCTCATATAATAGACTAGAGGGTTAGAGAAGAATAAACGTTATAGCTTTGCATCTATTTATACTAACCCTTTCACTCTGCACTATACCCCGTTTATAATAACTTCTTTTCTCTTACCTATACTAATAGGGGTGCAAACTATTAGAGTAGTACTATATATAATAATAATACCTACCCGCAGGTCTACTAGGGAAGCAGGATCCCCCGCTAGATAGGAGCTACCAAATAGCTAAACTCAGGATGAGATACCTATCGATTATAATAACAAAGAGAGCACTAGAGAGGAACTAGTTAATTAATTAATAGAGGCTAAATTAGATCGTCTTATTAAGGAGGAAGAAAAGAAGAGTTAACTAAAGCATAAATAAGAATATCTTAAGGCCTTAAGAGCTAGCTAACTATTAATCCTAATAGATAACCCCACTACCTACTAGGTAGTTATTAGCAGCAACCCCGAGGCGAAGAAGCACTAGTCGGAACTTTAGGGGAAGCACCTCCCGATGCTTAGGTATAAAGGGGGCACCTAGACTAACTATAATTAATTCATATTTAACTATAACGCGCGATTTGAAATAAACGAGATTATATCAGACCTTGAGAAGGTGCTATATACTACTAGGTGCCTAGAAGGATTAGTAGCAAAGCGATAGACCTCATACCTTTCTATTAGATATAATAATAAGGCGAAGAATATTACTTAGATAACGATAGAGGACTAGTTAACTAATAGCATAGCTAATAAGGGGTCTAGGATCCTTAGTATATAAACTCAGCTTAAACAGGCCTACTAGCAACCGGGATAGTTATACTAGAGCTTTATTAATTACTACGAAGGGATTGAGGCGGAGAGCCCCTACTAATAACTAGAGCAGATCTAGGTAGCTAATATAGTAGCTAGGTTAGACCCTAAGCTCTAATACTATATTATAGCAAACGGATTACTAAAATCGCAGCTCGAACTTAACACAAGGGCTAGGAACGCCGAACTTATAATTAATATATAAGCATATAAGCTACTAGTAAGGGACTAGAGGACTAACTATAAGGAATAATAACTATAGGGCTAAGCTACTAATCCAGAGGAATAGACCGAGACCACAAAGGGGGACTATAACTATACTAGTGCCTACTAGGAGCCTACTAAGGACTCGTTATAGGATACCAGGAGGGAAACTATCTATTATAGTTATAATAAGAAAGGCTATATCTCACTAAGGTGCCTATATTATAAGAAATGCAGCTATACCCGCTACGAAGGCAAACTATACCCTAGCAAATAATTAGAGGAGAACTAGGTAACTACGCAGATAGTTTAATAGGATAGCAACTAGCCACGTCGCTTCGAAATAATAATATAGGTCCGGGTTACAAGTAGCTAGAAGACTAGTACTACGCTTATTGATTATAGAGCTAATAAGAATATTATAAACTGAAGGGTTATAACCGATACCTAACTAGAAGCTAATAACTTAGAACCTATAAGGGGAATATAGGTATCCAAGGGACCTAACTATAGTATATAGAAGTTAGTCACCCGAATAACTAATAGTATAGGCATCCAGCGGATAGTTTCATATAACTTCAGGATTAGTAATAGTAATAGCTACGATGCTATCCTAGGGATCCCTTAGTATATATCAGAGTGCCCTAATATTAATTAGAGGGAGTTAGGCTAGACCTTTCCCCTATGCGAGAAGAGTATTCGCCCTATTATAACTAGAAAAGAGCTTAGGCGTGTTAAAAACGAAGCAAGAGCAGTACTTATAGGGGTACTACGGATTAACTAGATATTAACTACTACCCCCTAGGAGCATAACCAGGAACCTGAGGATACTAAGGATATTATACTAAAGATCCTACTAGAGTACTAGGATTTTGAAAAGGTATTTAATATTAACCTAGTAGGAACTACACTAGAGTTTAGAACTACTAAGAGCTACCCTATTAACCTAGAGCTAGGGACCGAGCCCCTATTTAGACTAATCTACCTACTAGTAGAAAAGGAACTAGAGGAGTTAAGGGACTATATCTATAAGGCCCTATAGAAGGGATAGATTTGCCTATTCATAAGCCTAATAGGAGCGCTAATCTTATTTATCCTAAAAAAGGGGGGTAAGTTAAGGTTATATATAGATTACTAGGGACTTAACTAAGTAACTACTAAGAACTGCACCCCTCTCCCCTTAATTAATAAAATCCTTAATTAGCTCTCCTAAGCGAAGTACTTCACTAAGCTCGACCTTAAAGATACCTACTACTAAGTAAGGATCTAAGAGGGAGACGAGTAGAAGATAGCATTCTATATATAATATAGTTACTATGAATATTATATTATGCTATTAAGGCTTATTAATATACCCGCTACCTTCTAGATGTTTATTAACGAGTTACTTATAGGCCTAGTTAACGTTATTTATATTATATATTTAGATAATATCTTAATATTTACTAACGATATAGACTCTTATATAAAGGCAGTGAGGCAGGTACTCACCTAGTTAGGAGCTAATAGCCTCTATATAAACCCCGATAAGTGCGAATTCCATAAGGAACAGATCGACTTTCTTAGGTTCGTAGTTTTAGTAGATAGTATTGCTATAGAATAGGAGAGGGTCTAGGTAATTACTAAGTAGCTAGTACCTACTATAATATAATAAATTTAGTAATTTCT
>JAOQIF010001359.1:0-19691 GCA_026260285.1 Colletotrichum sansevieriae
ATAGTATATATAATACTTATATAGTATATATAATACTTATATAGTATATATAATACTTATATAGTATATATAATACTTATATAGTATATATAATACTTATATAGTATATATAATACTTATATAGTATATATAATACTTATAACAGCTATTTATTATATTTTAGTAATTGTCTATTTATAATATACTATAAATGATCTTATATTATGTTAAGCTATTATATCACTTAATAGTACTAATACTATGAAATTATATTTTACTTATAAGGGATTAGGATTACAGTGCCGAAGATTAGGATTACGGCGCCGGGCCTCCGCCGAAGTTTAACCGCATTAGTTAGCTAAGCCGAGCCGAGCCCTAAAAAGGGCTCTGTACGCATAAGTAGCTAGAAGGGCTAACTTATCTTCTATAATATATCTACCCCTTATATTACTACTGCTCTTTCCTTCCCTAGCCTAGCCTTTTATAGGCTATAAACCTTATAATTAGATAAGTTCTACTTAATTAATAGGCAGCCGGCTCTGGAATAAGCAGCAGTATAAGATCGGGCCTCTGCTGAGCCGTCGCTAGCACCTCTACGCCCGATGAGCTAAGTGAAAATTTTGCTTCCAAACCCCTCTAGCTACTATAAGCCCCGACGCAGCCCTCATCGCCGAACTTATTGCAACTATTTAGCGCTAAGCCGACTAGAACGACGTACTTATTTAGGCCCTATCTGCGCGCCTTATGCTAGTCTCTGAGATCTCCGAGACTACTGAGACCTAGGTCTGCAAATACGAACGCCCTCCGGCGTATGCTTATAGAACCCTTGCTAAAGATAGTATACTAGCTTAAACCTATAATTAGCTAATAGCTATAGAAGATAGCAATACCCTCTAGCCTAGAGCCTCCGAGCTGCAGAAGATCTAGTTAGTACTTATAAGAGTAACTATTAGATTATAAATATAGTAGCGCTACTATTATACTAGCCTTACTAATCTAATATAGGCTAACTTCTCTTTATTTATTTACTAAGAGTATATTAACCCTAGACTATAGGAATACTAGCTATATAGCCTCTGCGATAACCTTTAGTAAGAACCTAGCTAATAGCTTCTCTAGTTTTTCGCTAAGTAGTTAGCGATCTACTAAGCCCTTAGAGCCCTGGACTTCGAAGAATCCCAGGCCTAAGCCCTTATGTTTTACTTCTAGCTTTTACCCTAGCTTTAGCAAGGCCTCGAATACTAAAAATTCGATATATAGCAGCCGCGCGCTATAGCTACTGCTGCAGAGCAGCTATAGGATATATACCCGGAGCGGTTTGCAGAGCCTGCGGTATTACTAGCGCTACTAGCGCGAGCTGCTACTAACGAGCCCGCCCCGAAGAGGGCTCGTTCTAACCGTACCAGCCCGGATACCCCGGGTAGCGTATGCTAAAAGTATAGCAGGACTAACTACTATAAAGCTAACTACTAGGCTAATCTATAGTATAATAAGTATTATAAGAAGGGCTACCCTACTAATTAGTATTATTTCTATAAACTAGTCGCTAGGCCCTCTATAGGCCTAGGCAGCCCCTATATAAGTATTAAAGCTATTATAGCTATCCCTGCTAGGAGAGGTATATAGATCGCAGAGGATAGCGTTTTCGAGCTATATATATCAGAAGATAAATAAACTACTGCTACTAAGCCCTCGGGTATTAGTAGGCAAAGCCTGCTAGCTATAGGGAAAAGCCTGCTAGCTATAGGGAAAAGCTTGAAGCCGGGCGGAAGCTGCGGTAACTAGGTGAAAGACCCAAAGGCCCGGATACCGCACTACAGAGGGTTCGAATCCCCGCGCAGGCGTATAAGCCCGCTAGCTATAGGGAAAAGCCCGAAGCTAGGCGGAAGCCGAGGTAACTAGGTAAAAGACCCGAAGGCCTGGAAAAGACCGTGCTATAGAGGGTTCGAATCACCACGCAGGTGTACGAAGATAACAGACCGCTAAGTGCCCGGGGGGCCTCCGGCGAAGCCGCGGTAACTAGGTAAAAGACCTGAAGGCCTAGACCCGAGAGATATAAAAAGGACTAATTAGAAGCGCTATAGAGGGTTCGAATACCCGCGCAGGCAGGAGTTTTTTTTTATGGATTATTAGACTTGGATTATCGAACTTAGAGACCAAGCCCTCTAGAGGGGGGGCAATTATAAGGGATTAGGATTATAGCGCCGAAGATTAGGATTATAGCGCTAAGACGGCGCCGAACCGGCGCCGGGCCTCCGCCGAAGTTTAACCGCATTAGTCAGCCGAGCCGAGCCGAGCCCTAAAAAGGGCTCCGCACGCACAAGTAGCTAGAAGGGCTAACTTATCTTCTATAATATAACTACCCCCTACGTTACTACTGCTCTTTCCTTCCCCGGCCCGGCCTTTTATAGGCTATAAACCTCACATTTCTAAAATATAAAACATAATATATAACTACTATTACGTACAATACTAAATCATAAGCTTTATCTACGTAATATATATATATTTATAGTTATATATATAGTATATATCAAATGTAAAGTAGTAAGAAAGACTGTATAAAACATATATAGTTATATTTAAATATTATATAGCATATAGGATAAAAGAAGCCTACAGTATTATTTATAATATATAATAGCTAGAATATAATATTAAGATACTATAATATTAAATGTTCCTATATCTATATACAATTTAGGATAGTAACTTTAAAAATTAAATCTCCTCTGATACTATATAGAGTAAGCTAATAATATAAATATATAGGCTAAAAGGTCTAAGCAATCTTATATATAGGTTTTAAACTTTTACCTAATATATCTAGACTTAATTCAAAATATAATTATATTTCTTTTACTATATACTTACATTAAGAATATAACAGAAAGCTTCATATTGTATTTTAGATTATATAGAATATAATATAAAGCGATATAACAATATTATAAACATATATAATAGTAACATCAGAACATATATTATAGAAATCCTTTAGTTTTAAATACTGCTATTAAGTAGAATAATATGGTAAATATAAGGAACAATAGCGGGTGCAGGATGCAAAGCCACGCTATTAGCAAAACGTCGGCGAATCAGGGGCGGATAAATACACCTTAGAAAAAACTCTATAAGCTATAGACTTAGAAGGTTAAGTAATAGGTTTGATAATAATAGATACCTACGTTTTAGCATTCTAGCCTTTCCTAGTTTAGGCCTATAGCTATACTCTTATAACTCTATTACTTCTACCTCGATTTGAGAAACTAGCGCTAGTTAGAATATCTAAAGCGAACTAGTAATAGTATACTAATAAATTAGCAATAGAATTTGATTATAATAAACTCCGGGCTAGGTATATAGGATATAACTAACAGGGTCTTAGCTAATAAGATACTAGTTATTTGCTAAGCCCTGAGATATAGGGAATATAGCATAGAGACTACGCTAGGGGAATAGATAACCCTAGTAATAATATAGCAGGGGGACTAACCCCGAGGGGTTAGGCGAGGTCCTAGATAGAGCTAGACTAGGTAGACCGCCTATTATTAGGCGAGTAGATAGCGAGTAATAGCTAATAGGGCATCCTGCCTAGGACCCCTGAGAAGCTAGCGTCTCTAGTATCCTTACCTAGGCTATAGGGCTACTATAGAGATAATAGGAGAGCCTCATAGAGCAGATATATCTATAATAGTAGTAGCATAAGGAATAAACTACTACCCTACTATAGGAACTTGCTAACCGCTTAGTAACAAGATACCTATAGAGTGACTATAAAAAGGGCCCTATATATAACTACTATACTATAGGCGAGGACTTTACTATAGACTAGGTTAGTAACTAGATCTAAGCGATTGAAGATAGAAACTAACTATACGCTAGTAATATACTAGAGCAGCAGGTCTAATAGGCGCTTATAAAGGTGAGCCTATCCCTATAGACCTAGTAGCAATACTATAGGGATAGCCTAGAAGGAGACCTAGAATAGGCTAATTTTATAGTATTTACTCGCTAATAGTATATTAACCTTGAGCTTTAAGAGCGAAGGTACCATAAGAAGCTAGATATAATAAGGTAGAAGTAGATATAGATACTAATATAGTTCTTCGCTAAATAGTTAGTAATATATTAGGACTTAGGTATAGTTAGCATAGAAGATAGCAAGGCTAAGGCCTATATACTATACTTCTAGTTAGCCCTATTCCTATATAGGGAACTCGAATACTAGAAAGTTGAGATATATAGGCTAAGAGATATAGTAATAGAAGCTAAATACTTATAAGAGATATATTACTAATAGGGTAGCAAACCTCTAGAAAGCGAGAGCAGGAAATAGTATATAGGGGAAGAGCATAACCTAAGGGGGCCCCTAGTAATAAGGTTAGGCTAAAAGGCGGGCTAGTAGGGTTCTAGCTATAAGGTAATATAGGGTTCCTAGAGCATAATACCTTACTAACTAGTTATTACTATAATATAGGGACCTAATTAGAACTAGCTTATATTTAGCCCTAGCATATAACCTATAATATCTAATTACTTAGTATGCTTTAGCTATAAGCAAAAGGGGTATAAGAGGGCAGACTACTTAGATAAATATGCGAGATAAAGCGCGAATAAAACGCTAATAGGATACTAAGTCCTTGTTAAGAAGGTGAGGGTTAATATAATCTAATCTATAAGAGAAGTTAAGAAACTCGACTTATTAGAAAACACATAGGTTAGGGGATTATACTAGTAACCCCCGCGCCTGAATTAGGACTAGATATTTTCCTAAGGGGAGCTATTATAAGAAGATAAGCAATTATTCTATTGAATATCGCTAAATAAGAAGTAGTAGTAGATATAGATTCCTATTCCTAGGTTAATATTATTAGTAGTCAACTAGCTAAGTCCCTATAACTATAACCTCTAGCAGCTATTACCCCTATATTCGAAGGATTTAATAGGTTATCTATAATAAGCTGGAATATATACTAGTTAATATATTTCCTTATTAACTTAGGAGGAGGAGCGAGGAAGATATAGCGATTCTTTACTAAAGCCACCTGACCTAAAGGAGCAGGAGACCTCCTTCTATTATAATACTCTATAGGAAGAGAGGGTATTATAATTAATACCTAGAGAAATACCTAGGAATATGAATGCTTTAGTATTGCTAAACTATTAGTATTTATATAGGAGGTTATTAAGAATAGCTAGAAGGCCTATATTATATATATACTAGGGAATATCACCCCCTATAAGCTGCTAATAGTGGCGCTAGAAGAAGAAGATACCCTAGAGGGCGATATGGAGTTACTACTAGAGCTATTTAGCAAATAGGTAATATCTAATAATTAGTTAGCAAAGGAGTACCTAGTCCTAGAGGGCGTGGAATATACTATTAACTTAATTAAAGGGAAGAAACCCCTATATAGGCTTATTTACCTATTAAATAAGTATTAGCTAAAAGAGCTCTGCTAATAGGTTGCTAATAACCAAGTAATAGGGCAGATCTAACCCTTAACTAGCGAGGCAGGCGCCCCTATCCTTTTTATGCTTAAGAAGGATAGGTCCCTATGCCTTTATATAGATTATTAAGGCCTAATAAGGTAATAATAAAAAACTAATATCTCTTCCCTCTTATTAGTAAGCTATTAGATAGGCTTTAGGGAGCTAAATAGATCTTAAAGATTAATATTTAAGATATATACTACTATATTTATATTAAGGTAGAGGATCGCTAGAAAATAGCTTTTAGGATATATTATAGATACTTTGAATATACTATTATGCTATTTAGACTAATAAATACCCTAGCTATATTCTAAGCGTAAATTCACTAAGCGCTCGCTAAGCTACTAGATACCTATTATATTACTTATATAGATAATATTATAGTCTACTCCGAGATAAGAGAATAATATATAAAGGACCTTCTCTAAGTGCTCTATAAGCTTTACTAGTAGGAGCTCTATACTAAGCTTAATAAGAATAGATTTTACTAATAGCAGGTAGAGTTCCTAGGGTATATTATCACGCCTAAAGCTATATTAATAGACTAAACTTATATCTAAGCTATTACTAAATAGAAGCTACTAAAGATATACTAAGAAATCTAAGTCCTCCTTAGATTTAATAACTTCTACTATAAGTTTATAATAGGATATTTAGGTATTTTAGCCCTAATAATATCCTTACTAAAAAGCAGTGAGAATAATAAGAAGGGAGGTGAGTTCCACTAGCTAGAAGAGGCGTAATAGGCTTTCAAGTAGATTTAAGCTACCTTCTGCTTAGCAACTATTCTCTAATACTAGGACCTAACCTATAAAATAAGGGTTAAAACGGATACTTCTATAAAGGCTATATCTAGTATTCTATGATAGCATATTAATACCTAGTAATAACTAGTTATTTATTATTTATAGAAGCTTAGTATTATAGAGCAACGTTAGAGAGCAGGCTAATAGGAACCTCTTACTATAGTTAAAAGCTTAGATTATTAGGCTTATTATATATAGGGTATATTAAAGAAGTTTATAATCCTAATAGATTACTAGGCGCTAAAGGGAGTTATTAGCATGCTTATGCAGGACTTTTAGGGAAGGCTTGCTAGGTAGGTATATAAACCTTTAGCATTTGATTTCAACCTAGAGCATAGGTTAGGGGTTATAAACCTAGTAGATAGTCTATCTAGGAGGCTAGATTATATAGAGGGGGGGGTAAAATATAATAATATACTCCTAACCCTAGTAAGGAAGCTGAGATTTATTAGCAAACTACTAGTAGATCTTTAGATACATATTACTATATTATATGGTAGTATAGAGACCTCAATAGTATTTATTAATGCTATAAGGGCTAGCATGAGGTGCCCCTCCTAGATAGATAGCTCTAGGGCTAGAGACGCCTCAGTCTCTAGTTAGTATTACGCTCTATAGCGCGCTAATATTACTATAACTATAGTAGCTATAATAACCTAATGCGAAAGAGCAAGGGGTGATAAAGAAAACGCTTAGCAAGAGGTTATTAACTAAGAGGACTTACTTAGAGCTAGGTTTACTATAGCATAGTAGTATATCCTATACTAAGTTACAAGGGAGCTTATAACAAGCGAAATAGCAGATAGTTAGCAACCCTCCGAAGCAATAGAGAATCTCATCTATAGACGATAGGCTAACGACTTATATTACTAGATATAATTAGAGAGGGCGTGCTAACTAGCTAGTAATTATAGGGGCTATTTAATTAATAGTTATAGAACCCTATTCTATAAGGAATAGTTAGAGATACTATAAGAGGGGTCTCTGAGGCTAGAGATCCTTCACTAATACTATAATAACCGCAGGGCAGGTTATATAGGGGTGAATAAGACTACTAAGTTAATCTCAAACAACTTCTACTAGCTAAACTTAGCTATAGATATATATAATTATATTATAGGGTGCTATATATGCTAGGGGAACCACGTTCCGAGGTATAAGCCCTATAGAAAGGTATAACCGCTACCCTTACCTATATAGCTATTCTAGGAAATAAGCATAGGCTTTATTACTAGATTGCTAGCAAGCTCTTAGTATATAAGCAGAGAATATAACATAGTTCTTATTATTATATACTAAATAACTAAGTTTGCTATATTTATCCTAATAACGAAGCAGCTAATAGCTGCTAAGTTAGCGCGGATTATCTATAAATAGGTTAAATACTATTTTAGCACCCTAGAGGTTATTATTAGTAACTAACATAAGCTCCTAACTAGCTACTTTTAGGAAGAGTTCATAAGAGAGAGGGCTATTAAGCGCCACCTCTCTATTATATACTACCCCTAGACCGATAGGTAGTTAGGAAGGATATATTAGATATTAGAGAAGTACCTGCGAGCATATGATAGTAACTCGCTATAAGAATAGGTAGTCTAGCTACCCGAGGCGGAGTTTGCATATAATAAGAGTTGCTATAGCACTACTAGCTACTTACTAATAGAGGCCCTACATAGTTACTACCCGCGTTATATAGAATATATAACTCCTGCAAATAGGGTTATAATATAGGGCATAAGGGAGCGAATTAAATATATTTCAAGACTGCGCAAGAGGGTCTAGGAATAGTAGCAGAAGGCTACTAAAGCGCAAGCTAAGTATTATAATACGAGGCATAAGGACTAGACCTATTATTAGGGATAGGTTATTAGGCTATTAATAAAGAACTTCTAATTTAAGAATAAGAAACTAGCTTCTAGGTTTATATAGGTAGCTATTGCAGAACTAGTTAGCATATAAGTATATAGGGTCTATCTATAACTATAGTACTAATAGATATATAATATACTCTCTATTACCTTATTAGAACTATAGGATAACTACTAAGTAAGTAGCAAAGGTTTGCCTATATACCTAGAGCTTAAGAATAGGCTAGAAGAATAGGAGGTAGAAGAGATTATTATATAGCAAATTATTAGTAATAACGCGCATTATCTAGTTTAGTAGGTAGGATAGCCTATAGAATATAATATATAGGAGCTTATAGAGAACTTAGCGAATGCGCAAGAGGCTGTTTATAAGTTTAATAGATTATATAAGAGGTCTTATAAGAAGTAGGATAACTAGTTACTAAGGTTATAGTAATAAGTTACTAATTATAAGTCACGAGACTATAGAATAGAAGCTAAATTAAGAAGTAGAATATTATTTATATTAAGTAGCGAAGTATTACTAATATTATAATAAAGAGCGGGTATTATCCTATAAAGAAAAGGGAGAGAGCTAATAATCTAACTAGTTATTCACTTCTAACTATAGCTATAGGCGCGAGCACCCTAACCACTATAACCACAAGCAGTACTATAGTAACTAGTTACTAAGCTAGTATTACTAGCATCCCTATTATTACTACCTATAGACTAACTACCTGCTAACTTAATACTAGACTTACTACTAGAGTTACTACCCGACTTGCTACTAGAGCTACTACCTACCTCGCTACCTAACTTATCACTAGAGCTAGTATTAGAGATAGTAATAGTGACCTTAGTCTTTTTAGCTTTTCTAGCCTTCTTTGCTAAATTATTGCTATCCTCTTAGCTATATTTAGTAGGGGTATAGAGATAGGAGGCGTAGGAGATAGGCTGAGTACTAGTAATAGTAATAAAGCAGGAGGGAATATTCTTAGAGGTATACTTAAAGAGGTTATGCTAGAGCGCCTTGCTAAACTTAGGAAAGGAATTAATATTATGCCATTAAGGGCGCTTAGGGACTAGTTTTATTAAAGGGTTATTATCTAGATAATTAATCTCATTATAAAGGTATATAGTAGGATTACTATTATAAATATATAGTAGCTAGGTAGCGTTTAGGCGCTAGAGTATATTAATACTATTATAAAGACTACTAACCTAGAACTAGTTATTAATAGGATATAGTTAGCAAGGGAGTAGCGAATAATAGCCTATATAAACTAAGATATTAAGGGCTAGGTGCTCACGGATTAAAGCTAGCTCCTGGAGTTAGAGTTACTCTATATTATAGCTACTACTACTAGTAATAGGATTTTAGATAAGCTTAGTAATATAGTTCTATGCTATTAAATAGTTACTAAGCAAAGTGAGAATATAATAATAATAAAGAGGGGTTAGGATACCCTCATGCTCTTAAATTTAGATCTAGTGAAATATATTCTAGGTTATCTCGGCTGCGCCCTAAAGCTCCTAGGGGACCTACTACGCATTAGTATATAGCAATGAGGCAGCGAACTAGCAGAGACTTATAATAGTGTATTTCTTTTTATTAAAGTTATAATAGATATATTTCTATATATATTTGCTATATATATAGCAAAGGTTAATAATATCCTAGTATATCTTATAGAGATAGCTGAGGTAAGGATAGCTACTATTAGCATTACTAGTAAGGTTACTAGAGTGGATCTCAGGATTATATAAGTATTTAGCAAGCACTATAGTTATATATATAATATAGGATAATATAGAGAGCGATTAGCGAAATAATAGAGAAAGAGATGAACTAAAAAAGGGAAAAGAAGGAAAATTAGATAATTATAGCAAAAGCTTATAAAATAGGTGTTAAAGGAAAACAAAGGCTGCTAAGTGAAAAAAGAAGGATTGTAAAGAGGGAAAAATTCAACCAGGTTAGAGACCTCGAAAAGAAGACGCCCTTTTATACTTAGTATTGCTAGGTAATAAGGCTAAATAATTACTAGCTATATACTACTAAATAGTTATATGACTATAAGCAACTAATTAATAAACAATAGCAATACTTAAATTCAAAAATATACACTACACTAGGAAATAAAATACGTTATTTGCTATAGCAGCCTAAATCTAGCGTAGGAAAGAGCGATAGCAAATAATATAATAAAGGCGCTAAGCTATCGCCCTATAGTTAGTAATTTAGAGCCGCATTACCCTACTAGTACGCCTTAGGGACTAAGGCTTTCGAAGGGGGGGGTAATTATAAGGAATAATAGCAGGTATAGGATATAAAACCACGCTATTAGTAAAACGTTAGCAAATCAGGGGCGGATAAATATACCTTGGAGAAAGCTCTGCAAGCTGCAGACTTAGAAGGTTAAGCAATAGTTTTAATAATAACGGATACCTATGTTTCAGCATTCTAGCCTTTCCTGGTTTAGGCCTATAGCCATACTCTTATAGTAAATAATTATTACAAATTTATTTTTCATTTACAAAAATACTTAGCAAGCTAATTACATAACTTTATATAACTTTGGGTTAAGTTTAATCTATATACATAGTTTATATTAGTAATGTATATATATATATATAGATTTAATGTATTATAATATAAATACAAATACATATATTTATATTTATAATGTATTAAAAGTTCTAAAATATAAATATAAATATTCGTATTTATATTCTTATATTATGTATTTTGGAATTACTCTATTGCTACTATAGTGGGGACGCAAAAGTCTAAATCCACCCCTCAAAAGCCTAGCTACCCGCATAATAACTGTACTACTTTGACGGCGCATAAAGCACTTAGAATTTAGATTTAGGTAGTAAAACTATATTAAAATTAACTATAGAAGCTTGCTATTTAATATTATATATACTACCCTTATACCTTAATAATAGCCTTAAGGCGCTGGGGTAAAGACTCTACTAGGCTCTAAATCTTCTCCCATAGGATAGCTTCCTATTTAGTAATAAGTTATGTTTTAAACTAATTAATATTCAGCTTAATCCTTTTAGGTTGAATACATCTAGGTATAGGCGATATAGCGTATTGTTTATTATATAATAAATATACTTAATAGGGTTAAGATCGGGCGAGTAAGGGGGCTATTTAAGCTAGGAAATAGCTTCTAAGAAGAGCTACTCTATCGTCTTAGCTAGGCTATAAATTGGGGTATTATCCTAAGTAAAATATCTTATATTATTAGTAGTAAGTAAATACCCTTCTTTAAGATACTTAATATAGCTATTTAGGTTATATCCCTTCTTTTCTAAGATATTATACCTTAAAAGGAAGATTAACTTACTTCTATCCTCTTTCTATACTATTCCTTATGTTATAATTAATATATTCACTTTAATATGGCTTATAAAGTTAATATATTATAGATCCTGGCGATCCTGTAGTAATTCAAATACCTAAGTAGAGAGGGGAGGAAGTATTATTCTAGTAGGGGGACTTATTAGAGAACTAGCTCTATATTATAAGTTAGCTAGTTAGAGTTATATATAAAAAGCTATAATTAGGAGAAGGAATACTATTATTAATTCTTTAACGTTTATAAGCTACTTATATATATGTTAAAGCCTCTAAGTAGCTAATTCGTTTATAATAAATAGTCGCTTTATAGCTTTCTATTCCTTAACGTTTGCTTTGTGTAAGACTTACTTAATAATATTAAGGTTAGTATAACCTTTCTACTTAGTAATAAGGTTAATATAGGCCCTCTTATAGTAGACTTTTATAGAGCAAATAATAGCCCGTTTTTACTAATAAGTAGGCTTCTTAAGCCTCACTTCTTAATGCTTAGATATAAATATAGCTATATTAGAGTATTATTAAAGGGTGTTCTATACTATGCTATAAGAGCACTTAAAGAGGTTAGCTATAATATATTATAATTTAGTATATAATACTACTGCTGTTAGTATAGCTCGCTAGATATCTATAAGTTTATTATTAGGCCTTTAATCTCCTAATAAATCGATAGTAAAACCACGCAATTTAGCATTTATCTCGTAAATTTATACGGGTAGGAAGAAAACACGATGTATCGCGGGATATATAACGCGGCGCGTAAATAGGTGGGGTGGATTCAGACTTTTGGGTCCCTACTATAGTAGCTTTTCCTAGCTACCTACTTATACCTACTCGCTATAAGACCTATTTCTAGGTATTATTACTATAGTAGTAGTAATTAGCGAAGTTTATAGAGGGCCTTAAGTATCTTTAGAATATAGATATTTTTACAATACCCTAGCTCTATCTCTATATAGACTTCCTTATTAAGATTAATATAAATAAAGGCGTTCATTATATTATAGGAGGTTTATATTGAATCGGTTTATAACTATAATTAGGGTCCTAAATAATATCCCTACTAAGGTTATAGCGTATATATCCAATAGATTATAAGGCTATTAATCTCCCCTTATAATAACTCTTACTTTAATTTTAACTTACTTTATATACTTATTTAGTTTATAGATATATACCTAGTAGTGACTTAGCACTTTATATTCTTATAATATTATACTAAGTACCTTAATCTATAATTTAGACTCCTTATAGCTATTTAGATATAATATTTTAGCTTCTCCAAACTTATACCCTAGTAGGTAATTAGCTAATTAGCTATAAGATAAGGGTAATAATAGTAGATCCCTCTAATAGGTTCCTAATAAGAACCTCTTTAAGCTATCTATAGTAAGATTATTTATTACCTTTAGACTAAGTAGGGGGCCTCTAGCTTTAAGGCTTAATATCTAGCTATACTCCTTATTAGTACTAGATTAGCGAGACTATAGGTAGATATAGAGGTTATTTTACTACTTATTTAATTTGCTTAGCTTTATATTAGCTAGGAATACTACCTTATAGGAGGTCCTTAAATTTATCTTAAATTTCTTAGGTTTACTAATAATAGCCCTATACCCCTTCACCTTAGTATCCTGTATTATTTAGAAGAATAATAAGGGAGCAGATCAAGGTAGAGTAATATATCAGGATTTAGCTTAGGAGTATTTAAATTTATTTTAATCAAGCTAGGGCTTAGTAGGTATATAAACCTTATCTATATCTACATATCTAGTTATTAGTAACTATTTAGTTTCTTTATTATCCTTAGCGTTATTAGGGCGTAATACCTATTAGGGCCTTATTAACGTAACAATATTATTATAGCAATCCCTAATATCCTCCTAGTCTATCTCTTATAGGTTATTCTTCTACTTATTAATATTAGTACTAAACTTTTAGGTTTTATTGAATTAGCTATCTCTTATAGTAATAACGTCTCGCTTAGCTAGGTGCTATATTTAATATAGGTTTAAGGAGGTATAGCCTATAAGGTATCTAATCTAGGCCCTAGGGTTAAAGCACTAAAGTTAGTTCTTATATAGCTAGGCTTAACTAGTTATTATAAAGACTTTATAGCTATATTAGCGTAAGTAGGAGATATTTAGTATAGCGGTATTACCTTTTCTAGATCTATATAGGAGCTTATATAGGGTCTTCCAGCCCCTTATTTATAATAGGGTACAATTATAAGTACACATTACTACTATGTAGACCTCTAGTAACAAGTATAGTAGTAGTTTTAATAATATATAGAGGTATCTAACCTTCTCTCCTATAATTATAGTAATTCCCTCTGCTCTACTATGTTAAGCGTAAGTATTTAGTATAGATAGCCTGATTTAAATATAACGTATCTAAATAGGATCCTTAACTTCTAGGTACTTTAGGATCTTATTATTATACTTAAATACCTTATTTATTGTATTAAGCTCTCTCTTAAATATCTTTTTTAAGGTCCTTATTAATTAGTCTTAAAGGTAGTACTCCTAAGTATAACCCAAGAGTCTATCTATAAATAGTCATAAGGTTATAAAGAATTTATACTCTTACTTAAATAAGTAAACTTCTAGGGCTATTTATCTCCTTAGTATTAAGGTAGTAATGCCTTCTCTTAGTATTTAATAGACTTGATATATTACCTTCTCTAGCCTATAAGCATTATAGTTTACTATTATAATAGGTATCCTACCCTTTACTCTTACCCTATATATTACTACCTCTAATTGGGATATAGTAGCCTCTCTAGCGTAGCTAAGTAGAGAGTACTAGTTACTATAGGTGTTTTTTAAGGCTTCCTTCTTATTAATATAATATATATATTATACTTTAGAGGGTTTAATATAATATTGTTATAAAACGCTACTTAAGTCTTCTATCGTATATACCTAAGGATATCTTAACTATAGATATCTAGAATGTTTATAATATAGGTCCTATTATATTATTAGAAGTATTATAAACCTGGTCTATTATTTTAATAAATTCCCTTATTCCTTAAGTATCTATAGAATATAAAATTACTCACTATTACGCTATAGTATATAATAGTCTCGAAGTAAAGGGCGGCTTGATACCGGTTTAGTCTCATTATATTTATAACTACTGCTCTATATCTTTTAATTAGTATTAACGTAGTTCCTATAAGAATCAAGTCTTTATTATAGGTACTATCGAGGGACTTAAAGTATTTAAAATTATTTAGAATATAAGCTATTAAGCTTAAATCTAATAATACTAATTTAGATAACGTGTTTAATAAGCGAAGCGATTAGATAAGTAAAGCAATCACCCGACCGCAATAAACCTATCTCCTACCTTTATATTAATATTACACTATATATAACTATATTATTAGTAAGTAAAGAAGCCTAATTAAACTTAGCTACCTAAGTAGTTAAATGAAGTAATAATCCTATCTTAAGAGCTATATCCCGGATCTACTTAGTGCCCTACTTGATGCTATATGACTAAATAAAGAGAAAGCTATTATAATACAATATAACGCCTAGCTTATAGAATTTAATACTACTTAAGGAAGAGAACCTAGTTAAGTATATTCTTAACCTAGACTCTTAATTATTTCCTTCCTAGATTAGTAGTATTAACGATATAGCTAATTAACTACTTACTAACTATAACGCGCTACCAGGTAGGAAGCGCTAGGCTTCTAACTTCATTAAGCCATGGCAATAGCTCTAGATACGTTTTTTTCTTAGAAATATAACTATAAGAGAGCTTAATATAAAGACCTAGATTTAATAAATACGTAGTTTTACTTTATAGCGAATATAATTACGAAATATAGTATTGTAGACTCTAATATGTATAACTTCATTAAGACTAGATTTATGATAGATTAGATTATATCTAGAATAATTTTTATAAGTACTAAAAGGTATTTAAATATATAATGAACATAGTCTAGTAACTATACATCGGTTAGAGCTATTTAGGCTATAGCGTTCCGCTATATATTATTATTATAGGCTAATATTACCTCTCTACTTAATATACTAAAACTAGTCTCCTATACGACTAAGTTATTATAATATCTAAAGACAGATAGAGAATAAATAAAAGAGACCTAAATTAGCTCTAATACTTTAACTATTATATAAAACTATATATAAGTAGTAGTTACTACCTCTTTATAATTAATGAGTATAAAATTTATGATACTACTAACTTTAAGATATATTATAAAGTAAATAATATTATTATACTCTATGAATTAGGCTATTTATTCTATCCACTTTAGCCCTTAGAGGTTAGGTATTTTAAGCTACTAAAGAAGGCTTATAGTTAGTAAATTAAGGATATGATATACTAGAATAATATATATATTATAAAAGAAGACTACTTCCCTACGTTTATAAGGCCTTTATATAAGCCCTTATAGTTAGAAATATCTAAGGAGGTTTTAGAGGGGCTAGGCCTATTCCCTTAAGTAAAGAAAGTATACTTCTAAAGCTTAATATTAAGTTATATACTCTAAACGCTCTAGGGTCCCTCCTAATAATACCCCCTATATAGACTTCCTAGATACTAAATAACCTAATAGAAGTATCTTCTTAATCTAAACTTATTAAGAGAAGGATCTCTTATCATTAGAATAGCTCCCTAACTTAAATTATTAAAGCTATAGAGTATCTATAAAAGGGGGTATAGGGATTTATATATTAAATTGCTTTATTAAGGTGTAAGGTCTAGATCCTTTAGGAAGAGAATAACCTACTTAGCTAATATAGGAGGGCTAAGAAAATATCTCTTAGATAAGGAGGAAGTCTTATTATAGCTAAGGTAGAGGATATTTAGTTATAAAGAGAGGTAATAGCCTAGATTAAGCAGGATATATATTAGAGTAGTAGTTATTAGCTAAGGACTAAGATAGGCGAACAGCGATATAATATCTATAGGAATACTAGTTATAATATATAGATATATTAGTTTATTAAAGAAATATCTAATAAAGAGATTTCAAAGTAGTTTAAATTTAATTAATCTTATAGGTATTACATATTAGTTGGAAATATACTATAGTTGCGGTTAGGTAATCTCTTCGCTTGTCTAAGCGGTTCGCTTATTAACTACGTTAGCTTATAATTATGAGCTACTATAAGTATTACCTATACTAGATATAGTTGTTGAGGAGGTAGGTCGTAAGGGGTAATACCATTGTTTGTTTGGATCTAGAGGTTTGGCCTGCGGCGTTGGGAGATAAAGGTGGCTAATGGGGTGGGTCGCGTGGTAGGTCACGTAACCTCCCGTTACGCCTATACGCCCACATTAGGCTATAGATCTAAACCTAGATCTAGCATATTAGGCGAATATTCCAATCCTCGTAGCCTTCCTTTCTACTAGTAGTTACTTAATATAAATATCTATATATCTACCTACATATATAAATTAAATAACTTAGTTAGAGGTTATAATTAGCCTCTAATTTAAAGCAAAAGTATCTATAATATAGCTAAAATCTAATCCTCTATGATTAGCTATAACTAGCTTAAAACTACTTATAATTGCTCGTTATTTCTATTATATAGGTAAACTATCCTTCTATCTGTATAGCCAACTTATTATTATTAACGAGGCGCTATAGCGCCCCTTTAGTTATTATAGTTAGCTTTCCGATAGTAGGGTCTGATAATAGAAGTTAGGGATTGATATATAATAATAATATACTAGGTCGTGGTCTAAGTCGTGGGTTATAAACGAATAGTAGATTAGGCTATAAGAGACTAAGGGAATTAGTCTTAGACTTAATAAGTAATTTATCATAAACGTAAGCTAAAAGTATTCTAAAGATAAATATAAGAGAGAGATTAATTACTAAAGAGCTATAAAATCTAACTATAAGCTAAACTTAAGGTTATATTATATATAGGTTTCTAGATAATACCCCTTATCCTAGCTAGAGTAATTACTTAGAAATATAAGGTAATTATAATTAGTAGGTAAAGCTAATTAATTACTAAGCGTTCTTAGATATATTTTACTAATTATTCCTATTTTATTATTATATAACTTATACTATAGTTCTTCTGTTCTAAGTAAGTCCCTCTTATTTCCTATGATCCTATAGTATAAATGTCCTGTTATAGCTGTCTGACGCCCGAGTGGGTCGTTCGGCTGTTATCCTTGTTTATGGGTCGTAACAGTGGTGTGGCCTTAGTGAAGGCGTTAGCAGGGTTATTATCGCTATTAACCTAGCGGATCTCCACTAACTCGCAGCGCTCGTACGATTATTGAAGTAAATGAGTACGAATCCGTATATATTACTATTAGGATAGCTTTAGTAATATCTAGCTTATTAGTTACTTAGCGCAGCTTTGCGGCAATAGCGTAGGTGCGGTTAGCGCTAGCGACTATAGCGTAGATCTCTAAGACTAAAATACTTCGCATAACTCGTTTATAGGATAGACTATAGGACTTACTAACAGTAGGAGAACCGAACTTCGCCTATAACGTAGCAGGAACCTTAGTTATTATAAGTATTATTTAATAGTAGGGGATCTAAAACTTCGCTTATAATAATTAATAAGAACTTTAGAGATTTTAAAATAAGGAGGGGAAGGCTAAATTATTACCTTCGAAATCTAAAGTCCCTATTAATATTAATATTTAATTAATAGGAGGCTTAGGATTATCTTAATATAAATGATCTATCTCCTTAGTAATATTTTTAACCTTACTAACCTATAGTATTAGTAGTATAATAGTGAGGTTAACTACTAATTAGTATAGGTATTACCTATATTAGATCTCGTTATTAAAGAGGTAGGGTTATAAGGGTTAATATTATTATTTATTATTCTTTTAGGATCTAGAGGTTTAGCCTGCGGCGTTAGGAGGTAAAGATGGCTAATGGGGTGGGTCGCTTGGTGGGACACGTGACCTCCCGTTGGGCCGCGGATCCAAACCTAGATCCAGCGTATTAAGCGAATATTCTAGCAGCTACTAAAAACGCTACTCCCTTAGGTCTAGTCCTTCCTTAGTGCTATATTAAGAGTTACTAATCTAATATAGAGATCTTTAGGTAGTTAATCTTATTTACTAATTTCCCTTTATATCTCTCCTTTACTAACCTACCTATAGCCTTATTTAAGGTCTAACTATCTAGCGCCTCATTAATAAAGATATACTAGTACTTTAATAAGAAGTAATAAGATATAGATATACTCTATACTCAGATCATTGCTTACTACAGTACTACAATACTACAGACCACATGTAGTTGTAGTATGTAGCATACTACAAGATATGTAGTTGTAGTATGTAGTATACTACAAAGAAAAAGTCTATACTACAACTACACTACATACTACTATAGTTGTAATATGTAGTATACTACATACTATATAACTACATATCAAAAAAACTATTAAAGTATAATGTAATAGCTTTTAACTAAATAAACCTTCTTACTTTTATACTTTTAAGATTGCTAAGTCTTTTTAAGTACCCCCGAATAGAAAATAATAATAAAATATTCTTTAAATCTTAAAACTTCTTAATAAATCTTAGATAATTATATAAAATTCTACATTTAATATATAAAGTATATATACTTAGAAAACCAATAACGACAGTATATTTAGCGTAAAAAAGACACTCTAGCTCTAGGTTTCTAACTAAAGGTACTTCTTATAAAAGCCTTGCTTTTTAGCCTATCTCTTATGTATTTTCAAAGCTATAGAGGTTAAAAAGCCTCTCTTATACTGTTTATACTCATATCCAGCTCGAATCTCTCCAGAAACGTCTATATACTTAGATTTTTCTTAAGGCTTCTATATATTAGTATATTTAAATATATAATTAAATAAATAAATTATATTAACTTACTGAGAGGGATTGGATCTGAATTTTAAGCCTAGGAGACCTTCTAGGGGTCTGGATAGGCCTACTTTTAGGCGTTTATAGAGGGGTAGAAGGTAGAATCTCAGCAGGGGAGTTAACCTGATTTTCAAAGGAATTTATATTGAATAAATCCTCAGGAAATCCAGGAAAATCGCTAATTAGCTCGGAAAGGTCGAAAAGATCCCAATTAGCGTCAAATTCAGCCTCAAAAGGCTGAATTATAAAGGGGGGGGGGGGGGGGGGGTTGTGGAAAGTAGGGTTGGAAGTAGTAGTGTTAATTATATA